>LZPO01117131.1:57275-70059 GCA_001675575.1 Neotoma lepida
TCAAAGAAATCATTTATATAGTAATGCATATTGCCAGACACTATTCTTAGTACTTTCCATATATATTAAGATATTAATTTTCAAAAATGAGCTAGTTGCTATCATTATATCTTTTTTTTAGATTAATTTTTTTTAAGATTTATTTATTGTGTATACAGAAGAGGGCTCCAGTTCTCATTACAGATGGTTGTGAGCCACCATGTAGTTGCTGGGAATTGAACTCAGGACCTCTAGGAAGAACTCTTAATCTCTGAGCCACCTCACCAGCCCTCATTATATCTTTTATACAAATGAGAAAAAATGATTGTAAGTTCTGATTCTAAAGCATTTGGAGATTAACTTCATTAAATTAGTAAGATCCTGAATGTTTAAAAATATTCAGAGCAAATTTACTTATGTGATGGAACTAAGAAAAGTGAGTCTTTACACAAAGGTAAATTACATTGCCTTTAAGAATTCCAATGTTTATAATTACTATAAAAATAATTTAAATGTAAGATATTGGGTTCGGAAAGTATGACCAGTGCTACTATGTGGCTATTTCCTCCAAATTGAAATATTCCTTCCTGGAAGGAGGGAGAGGCTCATAAGACTCACAAAGCAAATAAACCACATAAGTCTCAGGAAGTTGCTGAAACTTAGAAGACTCACAGATCCATCCCCAATGCTGCATAAGAAGTAACAGTTTCCTGAGAAAAACAGACTCTGATCTGCCCAGTTACCTTCAAGGAGCTCCAGGGATTCAGCTTTCAGGAGTTGTCCATCATGTTTATGTGNGCTTTTCCATGATGCTGCTACCTTTATGACCTGTGCTCTTATAANCAANTCTTCACCTTTAGTCCTATAAGTAACCCTAATGAGCTCAATGACTCATTAAGTTAGACTTGAGTGGAGCTATTGTTTTTGCTCTGCTGCTGTTGCCCTATGTAAGGTAAACAGACATTTGCTCATGTAGCCCCAGGAAAAGCCACAAAGCAGATTAAAAAAAAATATCATGCTAACAAATGTTGCATTTCAACAAGAAGAATGTAGGATTTACAGGAACAAAGAAACACAAATAAAAAATTGATATTAAAAATATTAAATTTCTGGAGCTGGGGAGATAGCTCCGTCAGTAAAGAGCTTGTTTAGCAGACATAAAAATCTGAGTTTAATGCCCAGGACACACGTAAAATGTCAGATGAGGTGGCATACACTTATAATCCCAATGCTAGGGAGACATAAATAGAACAATTTCTGGGGCTCACTGAAGAGTCAGTCTGACCTAATTGGTAAGTACCAAGGCAATAAGAGATTCGATCTCAAAGGAGNCAAATAACATTCCAGAGGAAAGTACACCTGCACATACACACATGCAGCTGTATACACACGAACATGAGCATATATGCNTGAGTTTATAAAGACAATACATTCTGGATTATTATGCTATCGTTTAAAATTGTGTGTATAAGAATCTTTATGGCTGGGAGTAATAATAATTTATATCACAAAAAAGCCCAATAGTCTGAGTACTGGGTACATTCCTTCTTGTAACTANTTATTTTGTAATTAAGATGNACAGAACTTTTAAGTGGAAAATGAACTAAAGCATACCTTTGAAAGTTAGTGTTAAAAATAGTCTCTTCCCTCCTCCAAATTATATAAAACAGTGGTTTTTTTCAAACTGTGCTTTGCCATAAGTGTCTCCATTTTACAAGCAGCTTTTGATTCCATTTTGAAGATGAAGGATAATTGCAGTCTCTGAGTGAACCTAGAAACTGCACCATGTGCCAAGAACCATCCATCCATCATTGTCTGGTAAGTGTCTTATCCCTGGGAGTAGAAAGAGACACATCCTATAAGTATATTGGGAGAACCAAAACCATGAGGCCACATAGACATATCAAAACAAATCAGGGAAACTGGGCCCAAGAACTTATTGAGCCCACCAGACCAAAGAAAGGGTGTTGTCTTAGTTAGTGTTTTACTGCTGTNAATAGACACCATGACCACACAACTCTTCTAAAGGTAAGCATTTAATTAAGTCTGGCTTATGAGTCAAAGGTTTAGTCCATTATCAGCATGGTGCTTCAGAGGAATTGAGAGTTCTACATCTGGAAGCACAGGCTGCAGGAAGAGAGAGTGACACTGNGCTTGGCTTGAGCTTCTAAAACCTCAAAGCCCACCCTCTGAGACACACTTCCTCCAACAAGGCCACACCTCCAATGATGCCACTCACAGGGNGTCTATAGGGGCCATGTTCATTCCTTTTCNTTCTTTCTTTTTTTGTGTTTTGTTTTGTTTCTTGAGGCAGGATTTCACTCTGTAGCCCTGGCTATCCTGGATCTCACTCTATAGACCAGGGTGGCCTTGAATTCATAAAGATCTACCTGCTTCTGCCTCCCAAGTGCTGGGATTAAAGGTGTGTGCCACCATGCCCCACATGGGAGCCATTTTAATTCAAACCACGACAGGTGTCAATACCTCACCTGGACCATACAAAGTGATGGACACCTAAGACTGCAATGGCATGGCCCCAGAACAACCTATCATCTGACATCTGGTATGTGTGTCAAGGCTCAAGGACTCCCCTACTGGTCTCAGTCATCTGCTATTGATGTCCATCCACCTGTTTGCCCATATGGACCTGGACCTGCCCCACCATTTTCTGACCCTGGACCATTTTCTGTTCCAGACCTCATTTGACCTTATACCTTACAGCTTATACTCTGCAGCTGTGCTCTTACATCTGACACCAGCAGCTCCACCAGCAGCTCTCTCCTGGCACTGGTCTAGTTCACTATTTTAACTGTACAGAGTCTTTCTCAGCCCATATCTGAAACCTCTTGAACTCTGCTACAGCTGCTTTAACTCACATTAATACTGGAATCTGTATCTTCTTATACAGATATATTCACTGTGTGCTGTGTGATATGTGATATGGGAGTTAATATTAGCAATTAAGATTGGAATAAAGAATTTGCATTTGCCTCATCCAGGCTATCAGTTGCTATCACTGAAACTATAAGCCTTATGAACATATTGCTATTCAATAAAGTCTACATTGTGCAAAGACACAAATATTTGACTATGTTCGTAGCATAATGTGTTCAACACAAATATTTGACTATGTTCGTAGCATAATGTGTTCATAACAGCATCACAATTAATGCTAATTCTCTTTATTTTTTTTACTCTTTGTAGTTTTTATTTTTTTCTATGTATTACTTTCATACTATTATGAAAACTAACAGCCCCATTCTGCACATGTGCCCATCTCATGCTATGTATTTATGAAGACANTGCTTTTGCAGCCCAGGACTCTATATTCCTAGAGCTAGGTTCCTCAAGCGAAATAAACCCACCTAGAGAGCTGTTAGAAAACCATTTTCCAAAAAGCCAGGAAAACTAAGGAAGTCAGTAGTAAATGCAACATGGTCATATGTNAGAACATGACATAGAATCTACCGTGGGATGTGTGGTGTGCATGAACCAGAGTCTACATCCTGGATGAGCAGAAAAGAAGAGCTGGTGCAGAGTAAGTTCAGAAAGGACTGTGCATCCTGAGAATTGTTGTGGCATGTGTCCAAAATGGTCACATTAGCTTAAGCAAGGCATGCAAGATTGTGTCTGATTGATTCTAGCTTCCTAATAAAACCATGTGAACCAGTTACACAGNAGGGAAATGTTAGTTCTTTGTTGGGGAATATTATTTTAAGGTGTGTTACTTTTGTGTATATTGCATTTGTTTAACTTTAGGAAGCTGTGTTACCATGCCTGTCTAAAACACCTGATGGTCTAATAAAGAGCTGAACAGCCAATAGTGAGGCAGGAGAGAGAAATAGGTGGGGCTGGCAGGCACAGAGGATAAATAGAAGGAGAAATCTTGGAGAAGAGAGAAGAATAGCCAAAAAAAGAGGAGAACCCAGGGGCCAGCCACCCACGTACACAACAAACCACAGAGTAAGAAACAAAGAAAGGTATACAGGAATAGAAAAGGAAAAGCCCAGAGGCCAAAGATAGAAGGGTTAATTTAAAGTTAAGAAAAGCTGGCTAGAAACAAGCCAAGCTAAGGCCAGGCATTTATAAGTAAAAGTAAGCCTCGGTGTGTGATTAATTTTGGAGCTGGGTGCTGGACCCCCAAAAGAGAACAAAATAACCAACAACACAGCTAGGGTAAGATAATCTGTGAAACTGCCAATTTCCTGTCATATTAGTAAAATCATGACCCCTCTAACATTCCAAGGACCACATACATCCAGAGACCCAGTCAGAAGAAGATTGAAGGGCTTAATGGGCATAGTTACTGTCAGAAAGCTAAAATATTCAAGCCTGGTGGTTCAGGCCTTTCATTCCAGCTACTTGGATGAGGCAGAAGGATTATAAGTTCAAGGCCTGCCTGGACTGTAGAGTAAGTTCAAAGATCAGCCCAGTCAATTTAGCAAAAACTGTTTCAAAATGAAGGCCATAAAGAGAAAGGAAGAAAGGAATGGAGGGAGGGAGGGATAAAGGAAGGGAGGAGAGAAAGAGGAAGGGAGGGAGAGAGGGAAGAAGAGAGGGAGGGAGGGAGGCAGGCTGGGGTATGCCACTCCTGAGTAGTTATCCACAGCACTCCAAAGTCAATACATCACAGAGACACTTGTCCATGCAATCCTTATTGTAGTACTATCCATAGCAGCTAAGTTAGGAGGCCAGCTAAGTCCAACAACAGAAGGATGGATGAAGAAAGTGTGGTATATATACAAAACAGAATTTCTTCAGACATAAAGATGAACAAAGTTATGTGTTTACTTGTTTCAGGAAAGTGGATGCAACTGGAGATAATATTAATCAAATTAAGTCAGTCTCAAATAGATATATCATATGTTTTCTGTCATATGTGGTTCCTAGATTTTACATAGATATGTAAAATTATATATGCACATATAACATGAAAATAGAAGTGAATCTTCCCCATGGGACCAAAGGAGTCTGATGGGAGTAGAGAGGGATGGGGTGTGCTNCATATATAATATGTATTTGTATGAAATGTCCTTATGGCATGTAGTACCATGTACAGTCAATATATACAGTGAAAAAGGGGTGTAATTTGAAATAAAAAATTAGGAAGATCCAGGTGTGGTAGTGCACAATGCTAGCAGTTAGGAAAATGAGACAGGAGGATCANTATACATGTGAGGCCAGTCCGGGACACAGCGTAAGACTCCACTCAAAATAAATAAATAAATACCAACAGCAAAGCCAACAACAGAAATTTACAATATTTCAGTTTTTCTGAAATAATTTTATGTTATTCTATATTCTTTTGTTGTTGTTGTGTTTTATTTTGTTTTGTGTGGTGATTATATTGTGTTCCTCAAAATATTGTGTACCCTAATAAAACTTATTTGGGGTCAGAGAACAGAACAGCCACTAGATTAAACATAGAGGTTAGGCAGTGGTAGCACATGCCTTTAATCCTAGCATTTCAGAGGCAGAGATCCATCCGGAGCTCTGTGAGTTCAAGGCCACACTGGAAACAGCCAGGCATGGTGGCACACACTTTTAATCCCAGGAAGTAATGGCTGGAAACAGAAAGGTATATAAGGCGTGAGAACCAAAAACTAAAAACCTCTTAAGCTTTCAGGCTTTGAGCAGCAGTTGAGCTGAGATTCATTCGGGTGAGGACTCAGAAGCCTGCAGTCTGAGGAAACAAGATCAGCTGAGGAGTTGGCAAGGTGAGGTTGGCTGTGGCTTGTTCTGTTTCTCTGACCTTTCAGAATTTATCCCAATACCTGGCCTGGNGTTTTCAATTAATAAGACCGTTTAAGATTCACTTGGCAGTTTTGTTTGAGACAGAGTTTATCTATGTAGCCCTGGCTGTCCTGGAACTCACTCGGTAGCCCAGGCTGGCCTTGAAGTCAGAGATCCACCTGCCTCTGCCTCCTGAGTGCTGGGATTAAAGGTGTGTGCCACACTGCCGGCTTATGTTATTTTATATTCTACTAATTCAGTAAATAAAGAACATATGCCCTATTAGACTCTTCTCTGAAATATATACTTANAGCAGGCAAAAAGATAATTTATTGTTGGAGTTCATAAGTCTTACAATGTCATTCAAGGAGAAGCATTTTCATCAAGTAGGGTGTTTTGTAAAGAAAAACCAGGGGAGCTGGGGACTATAGCTCATTGGTAGAGCACCTGCCCAGCACACATGAAGCCCTAGGTTCAAGCCCCAATATCACATACACACACGTGTGTGCGCACACTGACTAACTGTGATTTCACGGCAAGTTGAGAGAGAAAAGCAAATACTGACAGATTCAGAAATTCCAATAAATAAATAAGCAAAAGTCNGTATGGTGAGTCATGAAATCTGGAGAATACTCACACTAGCCAGGTTCAATAAAACACCTGTCGAGAACCAGGCAAGATGTGAAGATTCTTCCATACCCNAGATAATTACATTGTGCTTGCCCAGGAATAGGCTTGGCTACACCAAGATCCTGGTGTCTCTCCATTTCTCTAGACTGCATCCCCTGTCAGCCTGCAATCCTTCTACTCACCTTCAGTTCTTCTTTGCTCCTGATTTATTTCCTGGTTGCTGTGTTTAAAGTATGTGGACTATAGATTAGGACTAAAAGTGATCAATTCTTTAAATTTGTTAAGATTTATTTTACAGTCCAGTATAAGGACAAAATTTTTAAATATTGCATTCATATGTAAAAACATGACTTAGAAGAATTTCTATTTTTATATTACCTAAAATTTAACCACATCACTATAGTCCAATCTTGTCTACTTCATCAATCCATTTGTGGGGAAGCATATTATAATCCACATNAAACTATTGAANTACCCCCACACCGCTTAAAATTCGAACACTTTTCTTTATTCTCCATCCAGCTTCAAATTTTCCCACCCACACCTCTTTCTTCTGGGGTTTTCCCACCTCAGTCACTGACTGATCAATTCTAATCCCTGCNTCAGAGCCAGGCAAGTCTTTTAAAANAAAAGTCATATCCTGTCTGTTCTAATTTATTCCTCTGTTGCTATGCTAAAACATTCTAACCAGATGCAGGTTGCAAAGAAAAGGGTCTATTTTAGCTCGCACTTCTAGGAAACAGTCAGTCAGTCAGTCACTGAAGGAAGTCAGGGCAGGAACTCACAGCAGGAACCTGGAGACAGGAATTGAAGCAGAGAACATGATGGAGGTGGAGTGCTGCTTATTGGCTTGACATCCCTGGCTCATGCTCAGCCTGCTTTCTTATACAACCCAGGACACCTGTCCAGAGGTGGCCCTGCCCACAGTGAGATGAAACCTCCTAATCAATTATCAATCTAAATTTCCCACGAATGTGCCTACAGGCCAATCTGATTGAGTCAATCCCTAAATTGAGGTTCCCTCTTCCCAGATAACTCTAGTTTGTGTCAAGTTGACAATAAAACCAAGCCAGTATGATGCCTAGAACTTGTTCTCATGCCTCACATCTTATTCAGAAAATCTGCAAAATACACACCAAGATCTACATGATCTGAGGCATGNTGTTTCCGACAGCATATCTTGTCATTTTCAACACCACACGTGCTATTTCTACCACACTGTTCTGTAAATACACTGAGAATCCTCTAACCTTTACCCAGGATGGTTCCTTTGCTGGGAAAGTTCCTGCTACACATACCCACTTTGCTTTCTCTCTTTCTTCCTTTTGACCTCATATCAAAAGTCACTTTATTTTTAAAAATCTACTCTCATTGCTCCATCAAAACTAGTAACACATATTGTTATTCTCTCCTTGCAGTATTTAGTTATTTTTCAAAGCATATTACCTCCTAAAATGTTTTCCTTTGCTTGGTGCCTATTCATCTGTCGCCCCTTCATCCCCCCAATTAGAAGAAAACATTCCTTTTTGTTGGCTTTGTAAGTCACTGTGTTCCCTGACTAGTTAACATAGGGTCTAACACAGAATGACTTTCCACTAATATTGAATAAATGAATATGTAAAATGTGTGGCACTGTTTTATGTAAATAAAATTTAAAAGTATAGAATACCTGGTGCTGTGTATCACAAGACAGCACTGCAAATCTCCATTCCATAAAAAATCCTGAATGAATTTTGACAAAAGTACCCTATCTATTGTAGCAATGAGTTTAATCAGTGTATACTCCTACTGTCTCAAAACCTAAACCTCACAGAAGAGCACCCATGTGCAAAAGAAAGAAACTGAATTCCTATCTACATATACAAAGTTAACCCAAAGTGGGTGAAAGACTTAAGCTATAAATCTACTAGAAGAAAATGTGGAAGACAAACAAACCAGATCACATAAAAATAAAAACCATTTTCATATCAAAGGAAACAACAGTGGAAAACAACGTGAGCATTGGGAGGAAATATTTGCAGGACATATATATGATAAAAGATTAATGTGCAAGATAAAAAAGAAACTCAAATAACTTATAGAGAAATAATCCAGTAAGAAATGGAAAGGGACCTCTCCAGGCAGCCGCGGTGGAAGCCAGCCACTATGATGAACAAATATGTCATGGAGAGGTGGGAAAGACAGAAACATGGAGCAAGAGTTGTTGTAGAATATTATTTTAAGGTGTGTTACTTTTGTTTATGTTGCATTTGCTTAACTCTGTGAAGCTGTGTTACTGTGCCTGTCTAAAACATCTGATGGTCTAATAATGAACTGGCCAATAGCAAGGCAGGAGAAAGGATAGGCGGGGCTGGCAAGCAGAGAGAATATATAGAAGGAGAAATCTGGGGAAAGAGAGGTAGTGCTGGCAACCAGAGAAGGAGGAGGACTCCAGGAGCCAGCTACCCAGCTACACAGCGAGCCACAGAGTAAGAGTAAGATTTACAGAAGTAAGCAAATGGGAAAAGCCCAGAGGCAAAAGGTAGATAGGATAAGTTAAGGAAAGCTGGCTAGAAACTAAACCAAGCTAAGGCTGGGCATTTATAAGTAAGAATAAGCCTCCATGAGTGATTTATTTGGGAGCTGGATGGTGGGCCCCCAAAAAAGAATAAAAAACAACTAACACAAGTACTTGCACTGTGGAGAGAGGCAGAACTGGAGACAACAGCAGTGATAGGTGTGAGAGAGGGCTGAGGTTGACAATGGAACATGCCCTTGCCCAGTAGNGTCGGTGGGTGTTGTGCAACAGCCTAGAGCTTACGAAGCTGCAGACTCGGCCCCCAAACACTCCACCCAGTTGCAATATCACCCTGGCTCTGGACAACGATGGAGGCCCGAGATGAGTAATAGTTCATTTTCTGGATCAGACCTCCTTGAAGGACCACTATGGTCCATGATGCCACCAGAGGACATGTTGGTGTATGTGGTCCATGCTGCTGCCCCAGGTCATGATGAAGCTCAAGATCCATGTGGACATACTCAGTCTGTGCAGTTGACTGAAGCCTTGGTAATGTCCTCAGGCTTTGCTGCCTCGGGGAGCCATGTTGATGTGAATGACTTTTGTAGCCACATGAGGCCATGTTGAGGCCCTATGGTCCATCCTGCCACTGAGGGCCAAGTCTGTATCCCTAGTCCTAGTGCAGTCTGGGTCTCTGTTGATGTCCCTGGCCTGTATAGCAACCAAAAGGTCTATGCTGCCACCTGAAGCCATGTTGATGTCTGTGGGCCATGATGCTGCTAGGGGCCATACTGATCTGAGTGTCCTGAGCTGCCACCTGAGGCCATGATGATGTCTGGGTCCTCATGCTATTGAGGGCCATGTCTGGGTCCAAGATCCTACTGCAGTTGGGGGCTGTGCTGTCACCAGAAATCATGTGGAAGTCCATGACCCATGTTCCCACTGACTGTGAAAGGCAAGGAGGCTGCTTTTGTTGTGTATTGATGACTGCAGATGCACATTGAGAGGGAGGGACATGCAAGGTTTCTATGGCAACCCCTATCCCCACCCGACTCCCCAAAAAGTAGGAGCCTAGATAGGAAGCCACCCAAGAAAACTCTTGAAAAGTGTGATGAGGATGCTGAAGTGTAGCTCTCCATGATTTATGGCTTCTGGTGGGGGGTACAGGAAGTAAAGGACTCATTTCTATTTAAGAGTCGGGCCACTGAGAGTTTGACCATGCTCCAGGGAGTATACAGATAACACAAATTGAACTTTTCCCCTCTTTTCTTATTTTTCATTCTTATTTTTATGTTTACTTTTTGGGGAGAGGTCACAAGGGTGGGGAGCTGACATGGAAGGACTAGGAAGTGAGTGTGATTGGGGTGCGTGAGGTAAAATTCTCAGAGAATCAAAAAAGTTATGTTGAAAAAAAAGAAAGACATGGAAAGGGGACATGAATAATAATTTCTCAAATGATACACCAATAGTTAACAAATACCTATAAAGTATGTGTACAAATGCATGTACAAACGTTCAGTGTTAATGATAATAGGGAGATACAGATCAGAACCACAATGGGCTGTCATCCTTCCTGGTAGGATGGATATTATCGAGAAGACACAAGGCAAGAGTTACTGGTGTGGATGTGAAGAAGATAATCTTTGTACATTGTTGGTGAGGATGTAAATTATTGTCACTTTTGCAGAAAATTATAAGGAAGCTCCTTTAAAAAAATAGAAATAGTGTGATCCATCAATCTCATTTCTAGGTACTTGCCAGAAAGTCTTAAAATAAGAATATTAAGGATGAAGCAGAAATATACACATCTTCCTTATAGTGAATAAAGCAGCAACAAACACAAGAAAAAAATGGAACCAACATAGCTTTCTACCAATAGACAAATGAATAATGAAAATCTGGTCCATATGGAAAATGGAATACTATCAGGCTCCAAGCAAAAATAAAATCACAAAATTTTCAGGAAAATGGATGAACTAGAATATATAATAATGTGAGGTCACACAACCTCAGAAAGAAAAAAAAATGCAATTTTCCCTCATATGCAGATCATATACTTTTATATGTGTAATTTAAAAAAGTACATGTGGATGTAGTATAGTGTGTAGAAAGAGAACAAGAAAGGGTACTTATTAGGGGAAGGGGAAGGACCAAATGCAGGTAATGGACACTTACCTGTTTGCAAAGCAAATTCCTTTTCAAGTTCTCTGTCACGGAATTTTCAGGTTTGGGTGGTAGATAAGCACTATATATATATATATATGATAGTGAAAATGTAAAATCCAAGTTTTAGCTCCACAGCTTCAGAAGGGATATTCTAACTGCACTGAAGTTCATTTGAGTTTATAGATTTGAGTTCAGGTTAATTTTGCCATGTGATTTTTTTTGCAAGTTCCTTACAATAAAGTTTATATATATTTAAGAATATATATGTATATATATATATGAATGCTAAGGAGACAGACATCTGCACTCCCATCTTCACTGCAGTGCTATTTTAAGAGCCACATCATGTAATCAGCCTACATGTCCATTAGAAGATGCATAGAATTTTTTAAAGGAGCAGTACAGAAATGTGATGATTTGCATTGATTGGCAACACGGGATAACCTTGAATCCAACACTCTGGGCATGCCTGTGTGGGATTATCTAGATTAGGTTAATTTGAGATGGGAAGACTAACACTGAGTGTGCCTGGAGTTCTGGAGGGCATAAAAAGAGAAGGTAGCCCACCAAAGCATTCCTCTGTCTGCTTCTTGACACAGGTGCTTGCCGCCATGTTGTTGCTACCCTGCCTTCCTCACCATGGTAGACTTCTTCTTGAACTGGAAGCCAAAATGAACCTATTTCGTTAAGTTGCTTGGATGAGGTATCAAAGAAAATAACTAATACAGTTTACAAGAGGAGATTGCTCAGCTTTTGAAAAAAAAAAAGGCTTGGTCACCTGTAAGAGCATAGACGGAGCCAGGAAAGATAGAAAATGTAAAATCAGTCAAACATAAGTGCTCTATAATCTCACTCACATGGGGACTCTACAACAACTGAAGCTGCAAAAGCATAGAGAATAGTGATTGCCAGAGGCTTGGGGATGGAGGTTATGATCAAAGGATATTAAGTTTTAGTTAGATAGGAAGAATAAATTTGATTTTTTATATAAACAATCCATAATGCTAGACAAAGCTAATAATTGAGTANTTTACATTTCAAAATTGCTGAGAACAAATTCCAATGTTGCTATCACAAAAATGTTAAATAGTAAGGTGACTGAGATGCAAATTAGCTTTATTTAATCATTTCACTCATTATTAACATCATACCATTACTTTGAACCTCATATATACAATTACAATTCATCAATCTATAAGTAAATAAATAAATTATGAAAGCATAAAATCAGTTGGCCATGATTTCTGAAAGTGGCTATTATAAAAAATTAACATCGGATATTAAGATGCCAATCATGATGGAGTGGTCCAGCTACCCTCAAGATGCCTAGTCTAGGTACTTATTTTGTCTAAATAAAGTAAGCTATACTGGCCTATTTTGAGTTAACACTTTTATATTTCTTTTTCCATTCAACTTTCCCAAACTTTTATATTATAAATGTCATTTGTAAGAAACATATGCTTACTTTTGTACTTACTTTTTTTTAGTTTGATTTTTAAAAANTTTTTTTATTAAAACATTTGATGTACAACTGCAGGAGAGATAATATACAGATATCTTGAACATAAATACAGGTTACAAATTCTTATCCTAATAGTGAAATGTGTGGTGATATTTTATTTGTCTTCCCTAATAAAATTTATCTGAGGGTCAGAGGAAAAACGGGGCTGCCAGCCACCAGTAGAAAAATAATAGCCATGCAAGTTAGCACACGCCCTTAATCCATTTGGTTCTTTGTGACTCCAAGGTCACATGGGGAACTAGCAGTAGGAGGTGGTG
>LZPO01117131.1:85242-97068 GCA_001675575.1 Neotoma lepida
ATGATTTCCTCTTTTCTTTGGCTATGTCAGGAGGAATGAATAAGGGACTTGGATTCGGAGGTGATTAACTTTTGGTGTGGATGGGGATTTTCAAGCTGAAGAGTCCAGTTTCTTGGAGATTTTGATATGTTCCCCTCATTTTCTTTGAAGGTATTTTCTCTGGTTATTTTTATTTAGGAAGGTCACACTTGTAGTGATCATGGAGTTACCTTAGCATATTCTTTCTTGGGCATTGTTAAACAAAATAAGCAATGACACTATGCAGAGTATAAGTGCACAGTGTACAGGGAGAAGATCAGCTTTGGGGCACAAATCAGGGTTCAAATCCTGGCTCTGCCTCTGACTAGCTGAGTGACTTAAAACTTAAGTTTTCTCATCTGTGAATCAGGAATTGTGTTGTGCTGAGATTTAAGTGAGAACTGTCATGGATACTAGATGGCATTTCTATGAGTGTTTGCCCCTCTTCTTTCTGCTATAATCAGCAGTACATGTGAGTGAACAACTTTGATATTGCCACTGTCCAAAGGTACACTCCACTCTCCTGTTAGTTTCTACTGTTTTCTCTTCCAAGCTCCTATCATAGATATTCTTTTTTTTTCCTGCTCAGACTAGATGACAATTTCTTGATAAAGCCAATCAAAAGGGAACTCAAGCTAGCTAACAAGGGACCTCAAGCTAACAAGCTCACTGTCAGAGTTAGGGTAAACTAGTAACTACCTGAAAACTCAGGCAAGGGAGACAGGGACCCAGTGGCGACATGATGACTCTATGGTGTGTATATAAATGACTATATAAACAAGGTATAAGAACAGAATGCTGAACTTTACAAAATCCAGTGTTTTTCTGTGTAGCAGGCCTCCAGCTACTTTCATGAGAGGTAATTTCAGAACAAAAGTCCTGACAGTGTCTTAAATTAAAAAGAAAAAAGAATCCTAAACAACATGATCACAACAACACCCAGACATTTAGGCCGTGGTTCAAGAGATGCCACCTTTTTCTTTTTCTTTTTGGTTTTCATGGACTTTTCTTGAAGGATGGTCGGTCGTATTGTCTGGCTACATAAGTGACAGCCCTGGTGAGTTAGAGTTTTAGGTTAATTGTTAAATCCTTTGATGAATTAAAAACAAAAGCTATATGGAAATTTAAAATATGATTTCCTGTATATTTCCAAACCAAATAATTTGCAAACTGCATTTCAAGTGGAATTTGATGGATGCAAAGGAGGTCTTTCTGTGCCACCCAAAGATGGCATAGTCTTTACCCAACATAAATAACACCAATGGTATCTGCTTTCTGCTTCACGAATGATTTTAAGATATTCCCCCAGTTATTGCTCTGGGAAGTCTCCACTCACACTAGCAAATAGTTCCAGTCCAAGCAGAAGTCAGCCAAGATACCCCAAGGTGCAGGAGCCAGCTTGCTTACAATGATCCTATTCACAGCAACTTCTGGGAGCCCAGAAGATACAGTGGAACAAGGAGGTGCTTCCTGGTTCTTTCCTCTTGGCAACACCTGTCTTGAGCAGGTGTTCTGTCACCAATAGCTGCCATCTTAGAGAATATTCTAAACACATCTGACCCAATGTCATATGTGGAAAATTATTTTCTCATCAATTGTGTTACCCCAGTTCCATGTGGAAACAGAAATTCCTTCCCTCCAGGGTAAGAGGGGCAGGAAATAGCACTCACTCCACTGAGGTCTCAAGCAGTTGCTCATTCTTTGCTAAACATTCGTCATCTTCAGAACACATATTTTATGTTAATCTACATTTATACAATAATTTTTTAATTGCTTCAGTGATTATTGCCAGTTGGAAATAAAATTCACAAGCATAAAACCATGAAATCATCTGGAATTGTATCCTTAACTCTTTATTTTATTTTAAAATTTTGTTTATTTTTGCAATGCTAGGAATCNAACTCAGTGCCTTGCACATGATAAACAAGTGCTATACCACTAAGCCACAACCCCAGGCACAAGGTATTTTAAAATACATTCATTTGTGATAAATCTATTAAAGGAAATTTAAGGCAAGTTATATATGTAAGTTTCTGGGTAGTCGTTAATTCTGGAAGACAGGAAGGTGGATGGGGCTTCACATAGGTAAATACAAAAGTATTTCTAAAGCCAGGCATGGGTATCTTNAACTCTTAAAGAGTACATGGCACTCAGAAGGAGCCAAAAATGTTTGCAGAGTCAATGACTGTGCACAGGGAATATGTTCATCCAGAGAGGGAGAAGTAGAGGACCTATAGGAAGGAAAAGGAAGGGAGGGAAGAAACAGCACCTTGGAGGTCACCACAGAAACCATAATCAAGGGGTGGACAGAACAAAACAAAGTTACAAATAAGACTATGTGGGAGAAGCCAGTGAGACAGAGAAAGCCCTGAAGAACAAGACACCGCTGGCACAATAAATATTAGACAATTTGGGAGCAGGGGANTACCATTATCCCTTCTTCTTCCTCTGCTTTCTTCTTCATGAGCAGATACATTCATTTTTTACCTCAGCCTTCAGTCTGATCCTTTGTATAAAATTTTCATTTACTATTTTGGCTCTAATAATAATATAAATAAAAGAATAAAATAAAACTGGGAGAGGGGGAATCATATATGTGCTTGGCTCATCCTTGGTAGCGTAGAAGTCTTTTCTATAGAAAGCACCTAAGTAAGGCAAGTGTGCTCCTGTAACAGGGCAGATGCTGTCTCACCCTACATACCTCCTTGCAAATCACACATCATCCCTTCAATATGCCCTCTCACAGGGTTTCTGAAGCTCCAAATAGAGTCCAAAGTTTCGAGTTATCTTTTGCTACAGGCTGTACTCCTGGTGCCTTTCTTTATGACCCTAATTCTCCAATTGCCACAGTTTCTTGCTCAGCTAGTTTCTTGTTTCTTTAGCAACCTCAATGTAATTCCTCTTCTAACTGCAGAAGGAATACGTTCTTTTCCACATACACAGATACTGGAAGAAAATACTGCCTTGGACTCAAGATTCTTCTCCTAAACAGAGAAGGCCTGANTTCTCCCGTTCCTGCTCCTAACAGAACAGCCCATTGTTCCCTTAGAGGCACTTATGATTAAATATATTTTGTCCCCAAGAAGCATCATGTTGAGTTTTGCTGCCAATGTAACTGTGTGGAGAGATGATGGAGACTCCAGGAGGCATTTGATGTCACAGGGGATCTGCCTTCATACATGAATCAATGCTTCTNAGTTGTCAGAATCTGGCCCCCTTTCTTTTCATGCTTTCAAGTGCTTACTTGCCTTCTATTTTCTGCCCTGTGTTAAAGCAGCATACAGCTTCAAACCAAAAGCTGAACAGATACTGGCATGATGCACTTAGACTTCCCAAAAGATAAACCAAAAATATTATGTTATGGAGATACAAAAGGGTCTAAGGTAGTACCTAATTGTGTAGCTCTTGCAGTTGTCCTTACTAAACTATACTGCAAATGTTTCATACCTTTTCAGTCTTCCCANTTAAATTCTGATTATCTCTTGAAAAGAAGGTGTCTCATTCTTTGTTGCAAACCCTATCCTAGTCCTAGACAGTCATTTCTGTCTTGACAATCATGCTACACTGCNGAGGTCTTAGCCTGGACACATGAACCTTGGGTTCTNACTNNGGTTCTGAAGGTTNCCAACAGGATGTCACTGACTCAGTCATTATTTTCTCAACACTGACCTGGGGATCTGGAAACATGATCAGCCTGTGCCACACAGGTGTACTTTAAGAATCAGCTCAGACTATAAGCTGTGAAAATAAAAGGCACTGTTTTCAAATACTGGTTTCTAAAAATATATAGATAATTATCCTATATTAGTAAAACTTGTAAAAATTTCATACTTTGTATTAAACATTCCCTCTGCTCCACCACTATACCAGATTTGATACACTACTGATACACTACTATCTTTAAATATTTAGGGTCATACATCTAAACTGTACAAAATGTAACTATTAAATGCACATTTTAATGAGCCAAGTAAGGATTTAAAGCAGATATATTGAGTGGTTTCTCAACCCAGCATTTTAATTCAGAGCAGAAAAAAAAAAAAAGGAAAAACTAAACAAATACAGAAACACTTCCCAAGGAGCACAGAGCAAACAGGAAGGACACAGTAGCTTCCTATGTTCTTAAGAAACATGNAGTATCCTTGGGAGTTTGCTTGGCACTTTNCATGTGGANAATCTTAAAAGCAATTGTCAAATAAGCATCATCAGCCCCCATCATCACATACTCTAGTTTTTCAAAGAAACTTAACAATTCACCCCCAAGCCAATGAATATTTGCTGCTTCAGAAGCAATAAAGTCAAGGCAGGAGAGTAGCTCGCTGTCTTCTTTCATATCTCATAATTCCCTTGAAACAAACACTCACATTTCATAAAAACTGAGTTACCTCACTTAACAAAAGTATACTTGGAATTCTGAATATCCCAGAATATTCTGGAATATTTCCATGGAATACTCTACATTATTTAGAAAGATGTTTAACTCAAAAATATGAGTCAAATACATTGTTTACATTCTTTACCTCCAATGACTAAAAATCTTAATCATAAAATTAAAATATAATTGAGAAAAAAGTTTAATAATTATGTGCAACTAAGTTTTACTTAAGATTTTCTAATCACCTTTCCTTTTAGCAAAGGAAGCTATGCTCTTCACACTAACATATATCTCNACTTCTAAAGGAACCAGCTAAGAACGAGTTCACTGTCTCTAAAAGTGGTTTGGATCAGGAGTCTCTCCNNTCCTCCCAGCAAGCCAAGGAGCTAAGAGCATCAACACTGATACAGATGATTACACAGATCAGAACCATGACCAGAGCTACAGCCTGCTTGCCTTCTTCCTGTTGTTCCTTGCGCCATTCCTTGCCAGTCCTCCACCCCCAACTTACCTTTAGCTCTGTACTTCTTTCTTCCAGTCTCTTCTCTTCCAAACTGNATCCCTTCCCTCTCATCTCCTCTAACTATACCCTGATGATTTTAGAGATAACATTTATAGTTTTGACTTTTGGGAACCATGAAGTATTAAAAGGTGAAGAAATTTGTCATGTCACTAAAGCAGGAACCTTCATATGCATTATAAGGCTGTTGTGAGAACATAGGTCACTTAAATAAGGGTATGTACCCATTAACTTTCCTCCATGATGTACTATACAGGCAAGATTTTGGTCCTCAAAATAAAACCCATGATCATTGCTAGTAATACAAGTACAGAGAACATGAAGATATGATGGCTCTTAGCCAAAAAAATAAAANTTCACCAGGTGATCCACGGGCTAGATTGTTCTCATTGGTCTGTTCCTAAGTCTTTTTTGTGTAACTTGCGTGGCCTCCCATAGTAAATAAAGCTCTCTCTGCCCTCTTACTTCACGATCAGCCATATGGTCAGTAAAATAACGCATACAGTTGCCAATTTCAGCAAATGAAAAACACAGAGTCCCNAGATGGAAATATGGTATGCTTAGTGCAAGCCTAGACCTCAGGAATCATAGAGTGTTTCNGCTCACCATTGCTCCTCTCCCTGTTTGTGCAGAAAANGAAACAGCCAGAGAGCCAGCCTAGGTATATCTGTATCAGTTCGAATCCACACAATCCTCATTCANGTNAGGGAACCTAGCCAGATCCACAGAGCTATCTCATTGACCCTGAAGCATGAGCACCAGACATAATTTCTTTTATCCCATTGAATCTGTGGTTGCTTGTGATATGCATTACTATCTTGAAAGGTAGTAAGTACAGCCTTTTAGAGAAAATATGCTACTGTCGAACACAGAAGCATGTTCACTACAGAAAAAATCCCAGGATTGCCTCTAAATGTCTTTGAAAATGTATTCTCCCTCCATCTTCCTGCACATAGAAACACAAGGAATGGGGAAAGTCTCTGTTGTGTNTTTTTCCTCTCAACACAGAGAGCTGAAACCCTCCAACATGCCTATTGCCCTCCACATCACTGCCTCCAAGATCTATGTAGACATATCAGCATTATTTTAGGGTTCCTAATGAAGGTTGGATTTATTCTCTGTGGTTTCAGGAGATGGCAGGCCCAAGTAGTTCATTTAATATTCCAGGGAAGGGACAGATTAAAGGTGCATAACTATCTAATCAGATTTGCTCACTGCAGCATGTGAAGAGTGAATTACTTCTGTCTCAGCTTCAACTGGGTCCAGAGAATTGATGCCGCATATAAAGATGAGTACCTTCACCTTCGTGTGTGCTACATAGAGGAGAGAGCTCCAAAACCCAGTTCCGGGAATCTTGAGCCTTTCAGACACATAACAAATGAAAAAGATCAGAAAAAAAAATGGGGAGAAATCGGCAGGTTTGTCAATTGATACTTGAAGGAGATGCTGTTGCACTGAATGCTTTGCTCTACAAAGGCTGAAGAATGATCAATGACAGCCATGTTTTCCATTTCGAATGAGTGAATTTACTACGTTTAAAACAAGTAACAGCAAATGAGTGAATTTACTAAGTTAAAAGCAAGCAACAGCAAAAGAATAAAGAGTAAGTAGCAGAGAGAATCAACAGGCAGATGACAGAACACCCAGCACAAACCACCAGATACTGTGACTGAGAAAGCAAGCAAAGGCAACACCATCAAACCAGGGTGTTGTGGGATATTTGTTTACACTGTCTCAAAATGTATTGCTGTGGTTGATTTAATAAAAAGCTGAACAACCAATAGACAGGCAGGAGGTTAGGTGGGACTTCCAGGCAAAGAGAGAAATGCTGCAGGGCGGGCTGGGGAGGGGGGATGAATCTAGGCGTACTGGACATACCAGTGAAATGTGGAACAAGGTGGACATACAGAATGGGAGAGAGGTAAAAACCACATGGCAGAACATAAATTAATAGAAACAGGTTAATTTAAGTTATAAGAGCTAGTGGGACAAGCCTAAGCTAAAGGCCAAGATTTCATAATTAATATGAGGCCTCTGTGTCATTATTTGGAAGCTGGTGGCCCAAAAGAAAGTCCTACAATACCATGGGCTTACAAACAGCAAGCAAAAAACTAGAGAAGCAGTCCCACTGGAGATGCCCAGGCAGAGATCTTTACTAGCCTCTTCATGGACCAGCTTCCAACTTCCTCTTCCCACTGCAGACAGTTTNACACAANGAGATAAACAATAGCAACATCTATTGGAAACCTAGCAGTTCTCAAAGACACATGGTTTTTTAATAACCTCAGCTGCTTGCTGTTAGTCTTTCTTCCTAACAGAATGGGGAGGGGGTTGGGGATTCGACAACCTGCCCTAGAATAAGGTGTTTGAGAGAACACTTGAAATGTAAGTGGATTGGAAGAACTAGGGAACATTGGTCTCCACTGACCCCACCCACCTGAATGAGCAGNGTTGGGTGACTCTGGCCACCTCCAAAAGCCCCATATCCTCCCAATGACTGCTCTGAGTCTTCAGAAATGGANGAGAAACCCTTCCTGGGGCCAGCACACTTTGTCTCCATTTATATATTTTAAGACTTGTACAAGAATATCCCAGTGTGGGACGGGATGAGAAGTTGATCTGAGAAAGTAGAGATGAAGGAAATAGCATCACAGTCCAGATAGGGGATGCTGAATACTTCAGCTGGTGGAAGTTACAGATGTGGCACATTCCCTAGGTCCTAAACCAGATGTCCCAAAATAAAATGAGAACATTTGAGCAGGAGAGAAGAATCTCTGTGTTCATTTTTCCATTAGACTCTGCTCTTAGACATACAAAAGTCATCATAATTGTTATTTTTAAAAAGCCAGTGCAAGCTTTGCCTTGGGGCTGTAAGACTAAGCCCCAACCTGAAGATATTAAAGGAATTTCCATTGCTTATATTACCCCTTCTTTTCCTGGCACCACACAGGTTACATCCTGCCCTGGAGAGAGAGGTCAGTACTGCATTCCANAGGAAGCCTCACAGAGGGGAGAGAAGGTACAGGAGAGAGGCCCTATTGGAGCCCAGAACACACTTTTGTCCCTGACAAAACAAGCTCTTCTGGAAGTAAAGCAGAGCAATGATGAGAAAAACTAGGCAGCTCAGTTCAACTCTGGAAAAGCGAGAAGGATTAAAAAGGAAGAAACAATGAGAACAATCAGTCACTCTGGGAAGAAGCAGATGTGGGCTGGTTTGTTATGCATGCGCACCCTCCCTCAAAGAGCTCTCTTAATCCACTACATGATCTGTACCCATGCAAAAACACTTCATGCTCTCAGTTCAACCTGGATGATGGGAGATTTTTAAGCTACTTCAACTCAACAAGAAGTTATTAAGCATCCACTTTGTACAGGGCACTGTGCCAGGTGATATGGAGGCAATAATGATGAACAGAACATAGATTCTGCCCTCAGGGAGCTTTTGGCCAAGGTAAGACATGAACAGAAGTAATAAAGGTAACTACGAGATACTTTGGTGTGTGCCTTAATACAGGAAGCACAAAGAGAAAAACGATTAAAGGTAGCTGACATGGAAGCAAACAGGATGCCAGGAAGCCCCATAGACCCAGTGGCATCGGGATGCACACTGAGGGGTGTAAAGGAATTCGAGAAGAGAGGAGAGAGGGAAGTGACAANGCTGNGGCAGGTTGCCTAAGAAGAACTGATGTACTCACATTTCTGGCTTCATCAAACTAAGCCATCTGAAGAAGCCAAAAGAACACAGTGTGTTGTCACAAGGGTCCCAGGCTGAAAACAGGGTAGAGAATGAGGCCCTGCTCATTTCCCACTGGCTTTCTCCAGTTGTCATGGATGAATATTTCCTTGGCTTGTAAACGAGTGAGCTCAGCACGGTCCAGTGTAGTTCCCTTGTAGCCCTTATTACTAAAACAAACATAACAAAAGAATCGGGGGGACAACGGTTGGAATTAACAGACAGAATTTTGAACCGCTTGCCTTACTCAATTTCATCTTTCCTCCAGATCCTTTCCAATTCCCTTTACTCCAATTTTTAAGCTATCTGCCAGTATCTGACAATAGTCTGCTTTATCATCACAATAAAGATTCTGACATGCTTTGGTAATTACATCATGTCTCTGGTAGCTTCCAGCTCCAGGCATCCTACCCTGCATACTGCCAGTTCAATTTGAAGCAGATTCTTCTGGGTTCAAAGAGACCTAAAATGCATCATAAAAGCTGCTCCTATCTTGCAAAAAAAAAATTATTAAAGATAGCCAATGGAGCAATTGGGCATTTAATTGCATTTAAAAATCTTATTTTATTTGTTTTAAGGTAACCATCCCAGCAGACAAAATCAAATACAGAATTTGTTGCACAAATGTATTCAAACTGAATACACTGCCAGGACCCCTTTTAAAAATTCTTCAGAGAAGTGCATGTTGATTTTCTTGCTTTAAAAAGCAACAAGACCTGGCCACCCAGGCNTGCTTTGTGTAAGTGCCATCCAGGCCATGGGCTGCATGGCATGCAAGAGCCAAATGTCCGTAAGGCTCCCTGTTGCACTCACCAACCAGCTGGATTGTCCATCATTATTCAAAATAAGCATGCTAATTGCTTAGTGAACAACTGGTTCTAGCTAGATCATTTAGCAAAACATTTGGTGGAAATAGCTATTTTCTAGTCAGCAGCTGCAAAAAACGAAACAACTCCTAGTATCAAAAAGTTATAAAGAAAACCACTTCCTTCTGCCTCAGTTTCTTCCTTGAGTAACGGGGATAAAAACAGTGGTTGCCNCACGGAGGTGCTGTGAGAAATGAGGGCACTGAGTTTAGAGTGCTTCAAAAGCACCCCTGGGTGCACAGTGAGCACACAGTCAGTGTAGGATAAGTGTATGAAAGGGCCATCGATCTCTCTGAGGCAGCCTGGGGGTTGGACTTAATCCAAAGCATGCTATTCTAAAGAAAGAATCCCTGGTTGGTAAAAGCCTCAGCCCCACTACCACCACCCCACCACCCCACCACCCCCTCCAAGCCCACTCCTCCCAGCCCTTGAAGCCTTGACCACAACATAATTTTGTGGCTTTTCAAATGACCACACACAGGAGGAATTCTGTCCATGGCTGTCTGGGCCACTCTCCTGCCTATCAGTAGTCAGTAAGGAGCTAGCAGCTGTTGGAACTTTAGACACTTCACCTCTAGCCACTTTCTAAAGGTCACTTTAACCTGGAGCAGAGCACCTGAGAGTGGAATGTAGCATTACCCTGTCTGCTTTAAGGGAGTACAAGTCAGCAAGTCAATAAATGGGCTTCAGGAAGGAAAACCCAAGTATACCCATGTCTTACAACTTGAAAATGTTTTGTCTCCTCTTTCCCAATTTCCTAGGAACTTCTGTGCAGATCTANAGGTGAAAACACANCAATCTGACCCTAGAGGATTGCTGGGCAAGGGAGGGGAAGGGAACAACCTTACCAGGCCTGTACTGTACACCAGTCCCAGTTAGTGCTTCTCTAGTATTTAACTAAACACGGGAACACATAATTAGAAAATGTCTAGGTTTTTGTGCTGGTTTCCCTTTCTGCTTTCTCAAGCAACTCTGACATATAGAACATACATATGTCTGAAGGCTCATGGCTTCTGTTNGCTCCTGCTGACTGACTCAGCTGGTGGATTGTTTATCCATTTCACAAATGAAGACACTGAGTCTCAATGAAGTTAAAACTTGAAGCAGTCACACTGTTACTCACAAATGTTCTTGCTTTCTGGTACCTCACACTCCCTCCATTCCACCCTACTGGAATCTATGGTCAAATGGAAACAAAACAAAAGGCAGAGGAGAAACTAATCACCAGGGCTCATCTGCAGGGGGATCTGACTCTCAGACACTTAGGTGGGGATCTGCTAGCCATTTTTGAAGTAGAAATTCGAATTGTTTTGAGTGTGTGTGTGTGTGTGTGTGTGTGTGTGTGTGTGTGTGTGTGTGCACTCTCGGAGACTCATGAAGGAAGAGCAAGACCAGCATCACTGTGAGTAGAAAAAAGTGAGTGAGGCAAAGCTTCAAGAATGAAGGAGAAGGACTGTTCCCTCCCCTAAATAGAACCAACATTGAGAACTTCAAAAGAAAAGCAAGCAAACTCCTAAAGCCATCACTCCACTGGACACTTGGAGAGACCCAAGAGAGCTTTGGTTAGATCTGAGTTCACTCATCCGGTCATAGAGTAAACCCATAGATTGAAGACTCAGTTCATGAGAAGCCATGGGAAGGGAGCATCTTGCAGCCCATGGGTATAAAAGGTGTTTATAGTGATATATGTCATCTGTATCTATGATGGTTGTCATTTGAATTTCTTTCTATAGATTCATATTTGGAGTGCAGGTAAAAAAAATTGTCATCCCCATTTCTCCGGGGAATGGGAGAGCTCAAGAGCTCGAACTAGGACATAACNCTTTGGAGATGGTACTCAGCACACTCCCAACTTTTGTTTTTGAATCTGGTGTGGATTAGATACGTTCCAGCACCCCACTCCCACCCCTACCTTGTAGCTGCAGCAAGCAGCAAGGGGCCATGGGGCTNCCAAGCTGATGAGACAGATGGTGGAAGTGAGTTCTCCATAGATATATGAGAAAAGAAAGACACTGCCTTCCAACACAGGAAGCTCTCCCAGCTTCTCCCAAAAGTGCACCTCCTAAAGACTCAGGATGCAAACCCAGCCCAGATGAAAGCCTGGCCTCCCAGTGGAGCCTCTTTTTCTACCCTCCATGCCATGAGAAGTTAAAGGTATTTACACGATGTCTGGCCTACTTCAGAAGCTGGAGGTCTTGCCTTAAGGGATCGTAATTATTTAGTTCCAACCTTCTGTGGTGTCACAGTGATGCCATAAGGAGCCAAAATGCTTAGAGTTAAGACTTCTTAAAATGGCATTAAAAAATACACAAGA
>LZPO01117131.1:108723-121343 GCA_001675575.1 Neotoma lepida
AAAAAAAGGAAGAAAAGAAAGGAACTGAGTCTCCAAATTGGAGCTATTTAAAGACAGTTCCAAGAGACTAAATTTAAAATTCAAGAATATCTCATTGCAGAAATTCCTTTACTTTAACATAGCTGCTAATAAATATCTGTGCATGTGCCTCTGTGTCTCAGTTTCTCCTGTGTAAGATGGGATAATAATAGTACCCATTTATAGGGTTGTGGTAAGGATTATATGAATTAATAAGTGCTGAGTCACAAAAGTAGTTGCTATTGGAGGTTTCCCGGTGACTCAGTATACTGCCACCCCACCCTGTACCCACTCCTAGTCACTCGAAGGCTTCAGTTAGCTGCCTGTACATGGTTTTTTTTTGTATTCTGGTCTTCATCGGTTTTCTGCAGGAAATCATTACCAGGCCTGATAAAACATTTAAAGTCTCCAAAAAGATGATGGGGCCCCACAACAACAATTCCACATGGACAATAATAATACCACTAAGCTGACAAACATCACCNAAAGGTCAGCTTTGCACTCAAACTGCTCAAGACAATCTCGAAATGGCTAAGCCAACATGATCCAGTCTCACAGATTATTCCAGCGAGGACTGGAGATAGCCCTGCACTTTTGTGTTATGCAGAGACTGGATAACAAATAATACAGCTACCACTGCAGACTTGACAATTAACCCAAAAATTTTCTTTTCAGCATCCCCTAAAGATATCTTNGCCCACAAACAGCAGAAAGCAATATTAAGAACACTACGCCCACATTCCCAAGAGGTGGGGAGGGTGGTAGTGATTTTTCAATGGATGGGTTTGGGATAATTTTCATTATTTAGGATGATTGGTTACAAATGGTGGTTTTGGTTTTTCAAAGGGTTTTGGGTTTGGGATAATTTTCATTGTTTAGGATGGTTAATTACAAGTTGTTATTGTTAATGGTCAAAAAAAGACTAAACAAAGGAGATTAGATTTAAGGTTCTTGTTTGAAAAAAAAGAGGATATAGATAAGAGGTAGATTATTCAACTATTAGGATATAGAGAAATAAGAGTTAGGAATTAGTCATTACAATCAAACTTGTNGTCATATTAGGTGTTTTCAAGGTTAAGCAGAGATATATTTTAGATAGACAGGTCATCTTCAAACCCTTCAGAGATCTGCAGAATATGGCATTTAATATGTTTTAATAACTTAGATTTTTTTCTTTTTTTATGACTATGANACATGTTGGCTCCTGGCAGCACCAATTTATTTCAGAGAAAATATGGGCATTGAAGAGACTGCATATGGACTTAACTTTCATGTGGCAAAAGTTAGCCACTGGGCAAGAAAATACCCTTGCATTGACTGCTGACAGTATGCTGTTCAAAATTGACAAGCAGGACACAAAACAAAGGACTACCGATCCTTGCCAAGACAAGTGTGGTTGCAGCTTTGGCAACAGGTGTCCTCTGAGGTCAAGAGAATATGGCACCATCNCTGAAGTGGCTTTACAATCTGGAAAAGGTACAGTGCCTCTTCCTTTGAAGGCAGCTGAACAGACAGTTGACCGATGGCTACTGGTGTGCTATGGAACAGTAGCTGGAACAATTACTCTTGGAGGAATAACTAGGTTGATGGAGTCTGACCTCTCAATNATAGACTGGCATTTAATAAAGGAGATGAAGCCACCTACAAGCCAAGAAGGATGAGATGCCAAGGTGAAACCACCCACAAGCTGAGAAGAATGGGAAACCAAATTCCAAAGTATCAGCAATTTCCAGAATTTAAAATCCTGAATCTTGACAGGACACTGAAGGAATTCAAGATTATCTGGTACATGAAATACTTGCATTGAATGTGGGATCGAACTGTAGACCTTGAGTACATCCTGCTTCACAAATGAATGTCAGATACACTAAGCCTGTAGGCTGAAGATGATGCCCCAACATTGCCAAAAAAAGAAAAAGAAAAAAAAAAGAAAGAAAGAAGAAAAACCTAAGGTGACTGTCCAGGCAGCTAGCTGTTTCTGTCAACTCAGATTTTTTTTTTGGAAGTTGCTTGCTTGCATTTCCTGTTTTACTAGGTAATATTATTTCCTTCTCAGGTTTCTGAGGGAGTTGAAGATTAGCTAGTTAATATATCATAAGGATAGTTTTCTGTTAGTAATATAAAAAAGTAAATTAGGTACATTTAGAACTCACCAAAATAGGATAGATAATGGAGTATTTTCTCTGAATTTGTCAAATGCTAATTTGACTAGACATTGTTAATATATTAATCACTTGTATATACTGTATATAGTTATTGTACTTATTGTATATAGTTTTTCTTCTATTAGTTATAATTTTTAAAAAATTTTTTATTAGACAAAGACTGAAAATGTGGTGGTATTTTATCTATGTCCCCCAATAAAATTTATCTGAAGATCAGAGGAACAAGGTCAGCCGCTAGCCTTGCAAAATTAGCACACGCCCTTAATCCTATCATTTAGCAAGCAGGGTCTGTCTGGATCCCTGTGAGTTCNAGGTCACACTAGGAACAGTCAAGNGTGGAGACACANGCCTTTAATCCCAGCATCAACCATAGAATTCTGGAGGTCTATACAGACAGACAGGAAGTGACAGAAGTGGGCAATAGGAGAAAGTGATGTAGCTAGGCTGAAAGAGCCAATGGGAGAACAGAACAGAAAGAGATATAGATGTGGAGATATAGGAAGTCAGTCACACTCTCCATTTTGGGAGCAGCAGCGGAAGTCTAAGTTGAGGCTGGTAGCTGTTCCTAATTCTTCTGATCTCTGTCAGACTTTCACCCCTATCTCTGCCTCTGTGTTTTATTTAACAAGACCATTTAGAAAATCCATCTTACATTTTACCAATATAAAATTACTAGGGCATTTTACTGTTCTTCACTGTGTTCCAAATGTGTCTGTTTTACACTTACAGTGCAGCACAGTGCAAATGCTGTTTTCACCAGAGATATTTATGTTCAAATCAAAGGAAAGGTACCGTTAAAAAGGTAGATTCACTCACCCCTGCTATAACACATACCTGTGGCTTTTCTAGCACTCCCTGGAGTTTTCCAATAAGTAAACTGAGTATCAGTTTTTCAGTTAAAATTTAAGTTATATTATAGCCAGGCATGGTGGTGCATGCCTTTAATCCCCGCACTCAGGAGGTAGAAGTAAGCAGACTTGAGTTTGAGACTAACCTAGTCTACAGAGGGAGTTTCTACATAGAGAAGCCCTGTCACAAATAAATAAATAAATAAATAAATAAATAAATAAATAAATAAATAAATAAATAAAATTATAAACTCAGTTCTTTAGTCATATTTCAAGTGCTCAAGAGTCACATGTAGTTCATAAGTTACCACAAGGGTCAATCCTGAAAGTGGGCAGACCTAACATTGAGTCTTGGTGAAGTTATTTGACCTAATTCCTGATTTACAAGAGGAAAAAAATTATCATAAGTTACCATCTTCCACATTAGATGCAATATACCTGACACTGATCAATAAATTATAGATGTTCAATAATAGAACTAATTTTTACTTAATATTTCATTAAGAAAAATCATCAAAACATTGATAAATCTAAAGACATATGAAGTGACTCCATACACCCATACTACCTAGATACTACAATAGTTAACACTGACCTTATTTTCACTATTTCAGATCTATGTATGTTTCTATTCATTAGTCCACCTAGCCTTTTTCATGTATTTCAAAGTTAAGGACATTAGTATACCTTGACCCTCAAAACTCCATCAGGAATGTGTAATTAACTTCAATATTTGGTATTCTTCCTGTGTGTCTCACTGTCTCTGTCTCTCTCTTTCTTTCCTGCCCCCTCCCTTTTTCTTCTTTTTTCCTTTCTTGCTTCTTTTCCTGTCCTCCCCCCCTTTCCTGTCTTCTTTATTTGCTCAGGGGTAAAATGCACACGTAGTAAAATTCACTTACATTAAGTAACCATTGAATGAGGGCTGGTAATGCGTATGTCTGTCTAAGCCAGAGCTCAGTCAAGATAACCATTACTCCAGACAGCTCTTCCTCCTTTCTCTTTAATCCCAGCTCTCCCCAGACAATCATTGTTCTGGTTATCCCTCACAGATTAGTTTAGCCTAATCTAGAATTTTAAATAAATGGAACTAGACAGTACTTGGCCTTCTATAGAAGCATTTTTTTTTAGATACACCTGTGTCACTGTATATTTGTTCTTTCTTTCTTTTTTTTTTATTATTGAGTAGAAACCATGTCTATTTGTAACTTAGGGAACACATGACGTAGCCGTTCAAGGAGTCTACTCCACTCTTTCACAGGTCAAAGCCTCTATCTTACAGGCAATCTAACTTCAGCTTAGGTACTTACTCAGCTCCTTACTATTAGTGAAATGAAGGTATTTTCATATAGCGACATTTAAATTTTACCTATATTTAAGTTCTTCTGAATCTTCTATAAAGACAGTTCCTTTACTTCCTCTTTATCCAGGACTTCAAATTCTTTGAGTTCCTGACGTTCTCCATTTGTACTCTCTGAGTACAATCTGTATTTATACTGATGTGTTTTCTTGGTCATTGAATATCTCCTATGTTGGTTTACAAGCTCTGCTAGACAGCGTTGTATCTGTTTTATGTACACCCAAACCTATTGCCCAGCAATTAGAAGACTATTACCAAACCTTTGTTGACAAATGAATATCCAAAGNGAAGAGCTCCTCAAGCACATTAAATGTTATCTATATGTGTCTGAGGTGGTGGCCGATGTGGAAGGTGGGTAGATGCCAGAGTTAGACTAAAGTGTAATTTTCCCGAGATTTCATCTGAAACTGTATCAGCTGGATGCAATGGCTTCCTTTCTGGCCAATAGTGCAGCCCTGAGTTGCCATCTCCAGCTTCTTCTCTGTGAGCCAAAAGGAGCCAAACCTGGANTTTCCTTTTACATTTAAAATTTCTCAGAATTAGCTGATCTATGTTCTTAGCCTCCAAACTACTTTGGTCTCCAGAATTAAGCAGATATTTCTCTGGATATACAAAGCCTACTGTGTCACATAATGTTATTCTTCTTCCTCTTTTTAAAAAATTGTTTCTTTGTTCCCCTTCTTCCCAGCAGATAGTCAAGTACTTATGTTTACTTCCCTGCTCTGGAGTAGTTTGTGACCTATAACAGCAGAANTTACCCTCACAGGATTGGCCTGAGGGATGTGTTCTTGTAAAAGCACAGGATTCCTCAGGGAATTTCCGAAGGATGAAGCCCCAGGGGTTAAATGGGAGGGAACATTGCAGGAAACTCCAAAAAGCAGAAATTGTCCCAGGACTGGACAGGGGTTGGGTGTAGCCAGCTTGCTGCAACCCTAGTGAACTCTCCTACCTGGAAGGTGGCAGGACCTCAGAAGGATATGAATGCCAGATCTGGGTGAGTGGACTCCAGTCACAAGCTACCAACAGCAGTACCAACTGAGGATCCCCAGCCCTAACAAGCCACAGGACTGCATGGCGATGAAGTCTGAAACACGAGGATTTAGGGCCAGCTCCTGATTTCAGTTTAAGCTTTCTGATTCTTATGTGGCCCCAGAAAAAGAAGAGGATTCCATTCTCACAGTGACAAAGAGCAAGGTGAAGGCTTGGAGATGCATTTCATCTAATTTTTAAAAATAAAGAAATAGTACACTTTCAGACACTTGATGTAAAGACAAAGAAGAAAGAAGGGAGCAAAAGAAAAATCTATATAGCATAGGAACAAGAAAGTAAGTGAAGGGAGCAGGGAATGATGGCAAAAATGTGGAGAAGTAAAGGAAAGTAAAAATGTATGTCCACGTTAATAAAAATGATTACAAAATAAAAATGAGCTGAGAAGCCATAAGTAAGAGACATCTATCCCCTTCCTCACAGAAACATACGATTTCAGGATAAAATAAAAAANTGTGCTTAATGTTATAGTTTTGCATGACTGATATTCAGCTACCTCTCCAAAACGACTTGGATTAATTATATTATACATGTCTGTTTGTCTGCTTGATTGGCCAGTGACAACTGAGAGCTGTAAAATAATTCCTATCAATTTACAAATATAGCCCATAAAATTCAATTTTCTTGCCTTTGTTTCAGCAACACTAATTAAGTTGCAATCAACACTTTCACATATTTTATAGCACAATTGATAGCAATGCCAAAATAGGCATTTTTCTCCAAACATCACCATTGTGGAGTTTTTTATTTCTAATTTTTATTCTGAGAGAACTTAGTCTGCTGATGCAGTACCAACTAAACCTGTCAATAAAATTCTCTGGCATACCATGTTCAAACATTGTGTTGGGATTGCACATACTAGATGAAATTTACCACTGATGAAATTACATACTATTTTCATCTCCACATAAATTTAAAATAGATAATTTCACCATTTCACAAAAAATATCTAGATCTGTGTACCAAAAGCTGCAGCTTCTCATATCAGGTCTAGAGCCACAGATGTAGGAGAATTTAGATTATTCAATAATGGAGAATGTTCCTCAGATTCCATGCAGTAGTATTCCAAATGGTAAGGACTTGTAAATAACTATGCAGCCACAAACATAAATAAGAAAACAGAGGCTTAGCACAACTGGGAACAGTGAATCTCACAAGACTCCTGTGCATCCATACTATCAAAGCAAAAGGATTTTACAAGCGAATCTGTGTTTTTGTTTACCTAAGCACTTCTGCCATTCAATCTTCTGCACTCCCAAGTGGGCACATCTCTGATGTAGTAGCCCGATTACAACACTGCATCTCAAGACACAGGAAGCCACATAATCTTCAGTCAGTNCTCCTTGGTGTCTGTGATAAGTAGAGCTCCCTAAGGTTAGAGAGGTTAGAGAATCCAAACTCACCTGGTCTTTGCTTAGGCTAAGAGGAAGCAGGGAAAACAAAGAGAAGGAAGGAGACTGGGCAAAGAGAATAGAGGAGAAAGAACTGAAGCTACTTTCCACAGGCCAAAAGATTAAAACTTCTGATATTATCAATCTGTACAAAGATCTCTAAGCACTAAAACAAACATGAAAAACTACAGTTGACTTGCATGCAAATAATTTCCATAATATTAAATATGTATATATATATTTATAAGACATCTTCATACATATATACATAGAGTTACACACACACATACACATGCACACACAAACCCACACACACACTACACACACAGGCTCCCTTTTGCTTGTTTGTTTGTTATGCAGCAAATCAGATCATTTTCTTCTTTATAGTCCCTCCTATTTTTACATTCCTATAACCTCTCCACTAATGAGTTCGGTTATGCAGGTATAGGATAGTGAGACAGCAAGCATCACATTTACAGTTGATCATTTGCACAGGAGGAANGCAAATAGATCATTAAAACCAAATATTAACCATCTGCTGTCTCATCAACTATAACAAAGACATTTCTAACATATACAGATATCATCAAACAGATGAAAGACTCCTTTGAATTAGTTTATCAACCTTATTGCCTTTTTTACTCATTTGCTTATTCATTTCTTGGCTACCACAACCTGGTACAAGCTTCCTTAGTCCCATGACTCTGTCCTTGGTCTAACTTGAAGGATGAAGAGTTTGGGTGTGTTCAACCAAGTTGAGCTAAGATCCTGAAAGACTGTGTACAACAATCTTATAACAGGATACTTTCTTTTTTTAAAACAAGTTATTGAGGAAGAAACAAAAACCTTATAGAAGGCTAGAAATCATTGACTATTACTGATTTCATCAGCTTCAAAACATCTCTCCAGTNATGGTCCTGAAACACTAAACCATCGGGAAGTTTCTGGTTTATCTAGACACTAAGCATAAGATAAACTCTGGTATGTCACTCTAAGTTGAACCAGAGACTGGAAAGGAGAGAGCAGGAAACACATTCCATTGCAAGAGCTAGAGGAACAGCATATGCTCTTAACCTCCAAGGGTCCAGGGAAAAGGTGCATGACAACAAACCCTGGAGGAATGCAGAAGGATGTTTTGCTCCTGGGGACTAAAGAGCCCACAGAAGGCTGACAAATGGCTAGTAATTTCACTGTAAAGCAGGCCTGTTACATAGCTACCTTATATGGCCTCCAGAGAGCTGCCCGAGATGGCCAGCCACTGCTGTTCCCTCTACCATGAGTAGCATCCAAGCCACCTGCAAAGGCTTGTTGTACCCAGAGTCCCCCAAAGACCATCAAGAGACCAAATTTGCAAAGGCAAAGAATCTTTTTNTTTCCAGTTATCTCGGATCTCTCCATCTATCTGACTCAGCAGCAGAGCTGGAGAGACCCCGAGTAGCAATGGGGCTGGGTTTTTAAACCAAGGGGGGCTTAGGGTCTACAGACTACATAGGAACAGACTCAGGATTGGTTTATGTGAGTGGCAATCATGTTAGTAACTTTTAATTGGCTAGGGTTAGTTGGGGGTTACAGTTATCCATTTTGGGGCAGGACTGGACAAGTCCCAGACTTTGTCCTTGAGCTGCCATGGAGGCTGGCTGGCCTAGCACCTACTGACTGTGGGAGCTGACTCGATGGCCCAGGCTCTGTCCTTGACTCATGCACATAGCTATAAGTTGGTGAGGGGTCCCAGACAGTAAACAATTGGCTGAACCTTGAGCAGTCAGAGTACGAGCAGAAAGGGAGCTACTGCAAGGACTATGTCTTTTGTTCATGGCCCTCGAAGAAACTGCTTGCTCAAGTCTCAGGAAACTGAAATTGAGGCCTGATCTCTGAGAGAAGACTGAGCAGCNTGTTAATGGTGTCTGCCTGGTTCTTTCAGGCTCATTGGTCTTCCTNCACAATAAAGATCCTGGTGCAACTCAAAGTGCACTTTTCCTCAGAGGAGGTGAAGGTAAAGCCACTAGCCCTGAGCGGTGAAGCTGGGGAGATACACAATGCAAANAGATTTGTGCCAATCTCTTTGCTTTCCTAAACCTTGGTTTTCCCTGCTTACACTAACTACATAAAGTCAAATGTGGCTTCACGGTCAGAGNGTGTTCTGAGAGCCATATAGCTAGGTGACAGTCCAGTGGACCTACACAAGCCAAGGTNGTACACTGAGTATGACAGTAATTGTGTCACTGTAGGGATTCAGTGAGAGGGTGACAGATGCACCAACCTACTCAGCAAATGCTTTATTCACTTTATTCTTTTTTTTTTAACCTTGGTTTTTCAAGACAGAGTTTCTTTGTAGCCTTGGCTGTCCTGCAACTCACTTTGTAGACCAGGCTGGCCTTGAACTCACAGAGATCCGCTGCCTCTGCCTCCCAAGTGCTGGGATTAAAGGTGTGCACTACCACCACCCGGCAAGTTAACTGGTTTTCCATTGTTCACATTATCAAATTTTCTTTATTCATTCATCTACTGGTGGATATTTAGGTCAATTTCCTGTCTTGACCTTTGTAAATAGTGCAGATATTTTTTTGACACAGACTTCATTTCGTCTGGGTACAGATGCAGTAGAGGGATGACCTGCTCATATGGCCATTCTACTTTTCATATTAGGCAGAACGTGTGTACTGTTTTCCATAATGACTGTATTACTTTCTCTTCTCTGTTATTTTCCTACCTGAATATGATCATCCCCTCACACTGCATATCTATAATACAATCCTCTCAAACTTTCTACCAGCCTGTAGTCTTGTAAAATGACAACCCCCACTGCAAGATAGCTTTGGGCAGCTCTAGGGCTATGTGACATTATGAAGCCCCCCTCTATTCCCCTCCAGAACTCAGGGACACTTGTGTGCAGCAGCCATTAGGATTTCTGCCACTGGAAACATCCTAACTCTTCCTCAGAGAACATTGGAGAGTGGCTATTCACTGGGCCCTTTCTTCCTTCTGTCACTACTTCCTGGCTCACAGCAGCCAATCTGTCCCATCAAATACACACTAGCTGCCCTCACACACATGCAAAACAATCAAACAGACGCTCCCCCTCTATGGCATGAACCAAGTTCCTTCTATTTATAAGCAGCAGCCCAACAGACCCACTCCGTTCTGTAACTTGCAGCTCTCTGCAAGCTGTACCAGAATAGAGATGTGTTCGTACTTTCCAGTCACCCAGATTGCCACTTCAGAAAGAGAGTGATAGACAAATAAGCTGCAATCCGTTTAGAACATTTCCCCATGTTTAACTTCCAAATTTGAGAGTCTTAAGCACGGTTGCCAGAAGCAAGTTTTTCTAAATGCAGTATTTTTTTTTTCTTGGTCTCTTAGTAAATGGTAACTGAATATTTTCCCCCCTACTGTTTCTTTTCAGAGGCCAAGAGTTTTTTCACTCCTAGTCTGCAATACCCTGCCTGGGCTGTCGCCCAAGTGGCTTTCACACCTAAAGTGAGAAAGAATTAAGTGCTTCTGCAATTCAGAAATGGTTCTGTCTGCCTGGGAGCTGCAAAGCTCTCTTGACTGAACTATTCCTTTTAGACTCTGAAGCTAAGTGTACGAAGGAGCCTATGACGGTGCCAAGAAAGAAGCTAGAGAAAGAAGCCCCAGTCCGTGGGAGCTCTTCCGGGGACGTGCTCATAGCTGCCCACTGCTTGTCATNAAGTATGTTTTGTGCAAACTCTATGCTTGTCATCTTTCTATTTTCCACAAAATGAATGTCTAAGTTGTTTGCTGACCCCATTTTCATATTAATTATGTCACTCTGTCCCTAATTCAGTGTTGTGCTTGTCTTAATGGGAGGGGAAATGGGTTTGTGCCTGCCTTCAATTATTCTCATCNGGAGGTGTCAATTTACATTTCAGAAGTGTATATTATATTATATATTATATATATTATATATTACCCTATAATCTGTGAAACTAGATCTTAGACAAAGCAAGCTTGCCAAAGGTCAGAAATGGTTGAGTAAGTATCCTTAAACAGCTAAATATCTTGCTATTTTTATAGATAAGCTCTGCTATGTGGAAAGGCCATCTTACACATTATAGCCCTTGTTTAAGGCCGGCCCTTCTGCTGTGAGTGACAGGCTGTGTTGGTGCTCGCAGNACTCTGCAGACTTGTAAGACACCATAAATCACAGTTTCTGTTATCATGTTTTCCTTTTTTAAATGAACTGTAAATTTTCAACCATTGTTTCCTTTTAGTGTTTGTCCTTAGGTAATCAAAGCAAGGCTAACAGCATCTTTCACAGGCAATTTGAGAGATTGGACAGGGAACAGTGAATATACTAAAAACTGGTAAAAACTAGAGCAATCTATATTTGAAGCTGAGAAAGGGACTGCCCTGAAAATCACAGGGCAGTAAGTCTATTTTCATACCTGGAAAATACTAGAACAAATCATCAAAAAAAATCAATTTGCAAACACCCATAGGATCACAGAATACCAGGTAATAATCAACATTGCTTTGTGAAGAACAGGCCTGTCAGAACATCTAATTTCCTTCTAAAACAGAATGACAGGCCGGGTAGATCAGAGGGATGAAGCAGATGTAACAGAGCTTGAATTTTACAAAGCTCCTGACTCTCTCTTCCATGCTAGACTCATCAGCAGGTGACTTCAGAGCAGATGAACTCTGCAGAGATAGATTTCAAAAAGGCACTACTCTCATGTTTCTGCGCTGACTTGACAGCTAGGCCCCGGGGAGGAGGGGGACTATATGTAAGCTTGGTATAGGAATGAGCAGTTTCTTAGGCCTCTTAGAAGGCTATTGGCATCAAACAGAGTCCTAGCACATACTACACGCTCAGTAAAACAATGAACAGAGCAATTTGTGGTCAGGAAAATTGTCATAACTCTATAATGAATGGGTGAGCGAAGATCCCACATTGAAGGAGAAACTTGGCCCTCCTTTATGAAGCGCCAGCTCCCGGGGAGCAGAAACTGTATTAGGTAAAGGCTCCACATTGTCTGGTGTAGATTTAGTTACAGATGATTTTGAGTGGTTTTATACATATGCAAATATAATGGTATAGCATTTATGTGGAACTAGAAAGAAGCTACACAAGTTCAAGCTTTATAAATGCAAAAAGAATGTTAAAAGAAATGCTGGTTAAGTCAAAGACAGGCCGTACTCTCAATACATCTTGGAATGAAACTTTTAAGAAGGGCTCAGTGATGCAGAGGAGGCAGCATTTTGAAGGCAGGGCATGACGGCGGGCATGCTACTCAGGCTACTTGGCTGTGAGATTTCATTCCCCAATATGTACAGGGGTTCTCCTTAATCTTACAGAGTTGAAATCAGAAATCAGTGAGAACATGCACACCACACACACACACACACACACATACACACACACACACACAAGCACGTGTGTTTATTTAGGTGACCATATACTAACCAGCACATTTGGAAAGTGAAAACTAATAGTTTCTGCCTTCCATTCTCTTGCAGGTAAGTCTACCCAGGAAAGCACCTTGTCACAGCTTCAGGGACACCCACCCCTACAAAGTCCTTTTCTTATGACAGTACTTCCAGTCACCCATGGATATCTGTTGTCCATCCTATGTTTCTTATCTCCTATTATTTCCACATTTTATTTTATTTTTTTTAAAGAAAAATAAAATATTTTTATTATTATTAAAACATTCGATGTACAACTGCAAGAGAGATAATATACAGATAGCTTGAACATAAATAGAGTTACAAATTCTTATCCTAATAGTGAAATGTTTCACTAAAGCATGCCCAGTGATTGGGCAAAACC
>LZPO01117131.1:124719-157811 GCA_001675575.1 Neotoma lepida
AATTAGAGATTGAATTAATAATTATGTCTATTCCTGATTTTTAGAAATGTTCTAAAGTTGCTTTTAGGAAATTCTTCAAAGCTATAATATCCTGTAGTTCTTAAATATGTCATTAAAAAATTTGATCAGAACACAACTTCTNTTTTTCTTTCTTATTTTATATGCATTGGTGTTTTGCCATGGTTGTCAGGCCCCTTGGAACTATAATTACAGCTGTGAGCTGCCATGTGGGTGCTGAGAGTTGACCTAGGGTCTTCTGGAAGAACAGTCCCTGCTCTTAACCACTGAGCCACCTCTCCAGCCCTTTTTTTAGTTTTTTTAAGACAGAGTTCCTCTGTGTAGCTGTGGCTGTCCTGGAACTTGCACTGTAGACCAGGCAGAGCACAACTGACATTTTAAGCTTTTTTTTAATCTATTGAAAACCTCCAGATTTCACTTCCTTTCCTACCCTTTTGATGAAAAGCAGTGCAGTCACCCATTGAGTTGATTCCTTTGTCGTGGAGGGAGAGCTCAGGGCAAGCACCCTTGCTGCCCAGTCTTGAGGGCTTTCCTTTAGACAATTTTTCTTTTTTCTTTCTAGAAGGTTAGTTTTCTTGGTCCTTTCTTTTCTTCACTGTACCAACAGTGTACAACACCCTTTGTGTTTGGTTGACACAACCAATAGACTCTCAAGAAGTTAAAGTTATATGACCACTAAGGTAATAGGTAAGAGTAAACATATGGCTAAAACTGACAAGTGACCCTGAAAGCCATTACTGATTTAATAATTTGATGGAAAACCAAAAAGGAATAGATTACAGATTGCTCTGTTAATGTTGGAGCAAGATGCTGATGAGGCCTGCGTTTTGGGGATGTTATATAACATCACTTCCAAATGTAGTGGTTTAAGACAGCAATAGTCTCTCAGTTTCTATGCAGTCACATATCCACTGTCCACATTGTTTTCAGCACTATGGTCAACTATGCTCTTATCAGAAAAACTGGCTAAGCACTGCTTACAGTATTCAATGGCTTTTCCAGCCCCAAGTTTCAAAGTCTTGCATATTCCTCAAAAACAAACAAACAACAAAACAAACAAAACAAACAAACAAACAAAAAAAAACCAAAATGGCTGGCTCATCAATTGGTTTTGCCCTTCCAGTTTTGCTGTCCCACTTTGCAACAATTCCACTTGTTTCGGTATCAACTTCAGTATTTGTTACTTTTCTGTTGTTGTTGTAAAATACCATGACCAAAAGCAACTTAAAAAAGAAAGACTTTAGCTAAATGTTCCAGAGGGAGAGTCCATGATGGCAGGGAAAGCATGAAGACAGCACAGATTGGTGACCACATATATCTATTATTATGTGCATTTGATTAGACGTGAAGATGTGGCCTTTCTTAAAAAGCAATCAACTGAAAATAAATGTTTCCTTTTAAAATTTACTTATTTTTATTTTATGTGCATTGGTCTGCATGTATGTCTGTATGATGGTGTCAGATCTTGGAGTTACAGACTGTTATAAGGTGCTATGTGGGTGCTGAGAATTGAACCTGGGGGTCCTCTGGAAGAGCAGTCAGTGCTCTTAACCTCTAAGCCATCTTTCCAGGCTCCAAATTTTTCTTTTTAAACTTAAAAGATGCATTTTTAGCATTGTTGCCAACTTATGTCATCCCTGCCATATTTTACACAGCAACTTTTGTTCACATAAGGTCAAANAGTTCCAAGAACAAATATCTGCTGAAGATGCTATCTTACCTAACAGTTGGAGAGGAGTAGCTGANTCATGGAAAGAGGGAACATTTATTACTGGCTGACATTTCTGCCACTGGTACATGGTTATCGCCAAAGGGAAAGTAAGGTGAGTCATGGGTCAGAATTTAGTTCTGGAAGTGACATCTTCCTAGATTTGGCATTATGTCAGAAAGGATTTTCTAGGGACCACTCAGGAATGAGATTGTTGGTCTGCAATGTTCCTAAAAGATGATGCCCAGTTCTCTTGGGAGCCAATTCTGCATTTGTCCAAATAGCCTACATCTTACACCAGCCTTGCTGTCTTCACAGGAAAGCAATTCAGATAGTAACTGAGTTGAGTCAGTTCTGTGATGACATCTTAACTAAAACTTCAAAGTCATCTCTGTATTGCCAAAGAGTTCCTTTCTTGGTGGCAGAGAGAATGAGCGGGCTTTGTTTAACACAGGTGTGTCTTGCTAAGCCCTGAGTGTGCCCAAACTTGAATCACAGGTGAAAACACCTTTGGGTACCAGAAGAGTGGCTCTCACGACTGCAAATAGCTGTGTCCTTTGACTTGATGCCCACCAATCCTTTGAGAGTGGGGTACATGTTATCTCAGTGACATTTTAACATAGCTACAAACAATTCTNTTAATTGCCATAGTGGTGTCTCCACGAGCTCATGAACCAAAACTCACAAAANGTCAAAGAAAAGCTTCCCGGATGTTCCATCTCTTAAATATGACTATTGTACATAACAACAACAACAANAAAACCAAACCACACCAGAACAAAACACACTATTTATCAAAAGACTAGTACAAAGTCTTAAAAGAAAAGCTACCACATTTTGAAATTTGGACGAACAAGAACAAAACAAAGCACATTTCCTACCAGAAAATTTGAAAGATATTTTTGATGTCATGTATTTTTAAATGTTTTCATCAATATGAAAGTGTCTTTTAACAGTACTATCTGCCTAGATATAGGCTTAGTCACATACTTTGGTTTTTGTTATAGGCCTGCAAACCTCTCAGAGTGAAGACAGTATCTGTGCTAAAACCCAGGCCTCACTTCTTTTTTTCTTAAGAAATATTCTAGCAGTCTCGTTGGTTACTGAGGCCTACAAGAGCACAGACAGACTAAAGCAGAGAAACTGACGATCTTATACAGGCAAGCTTCCATTATTTTCTCTTGATCAAGGTACTTAACCTCTGTAAATTTGGTACGTCCTCAGCAAAATAGTCTAAAATTGTTGTGGGATATTTGTACAGTGTGTGAAGATGTATTGCTGTGACTGGTGTAANAAAAAGTTGAAGGTCCAATAGCTAGGTAGGAGGTATAGATGGGACTTCTGGGCAGAGAGAGAACTCTGGGAAGAAGAAAGGCAGAGTGGCCAGCCAGAGGCGGAGGAGGTAGGAAGGACAGTATGGAAACGAGGTAACGAGCCATGGAAAAGAACGTAAAAAAATATGGGTTAACTTAAGTTATACGAACTAGTTAGGAACAAGCCTAAGCTAAGGCCAAGCTTTCACAATTAATAATAAGTCTCGGTGTCATTATTTGCGGGCTGGTGGTCAAAATGAGAAAGTACTACTACATAAAATCCCTTCTCTTCAATTCCAAATTAATCATTGAAGGGTAACTCGAAGTTTTTCAGGGTTGGGGACCAGTTCCGGAGCTGTAGGTTTCTACAGTCAGTGCACACCACCTTATTTTGCACGAGCACTTGGATGTCCTACCTAGAACAGGAATGTGCTTGCCTGTAGANAGCTGTTGCCTAGGAGGCAATGCAAGATGATGTATATTGTCTTCCTGTTTTTGTTTTGTTTTGTTTGAGACAGGGTATCTCATGTAGCCCTCCCTGGCTTCCAACTCACGGTTAGCTGACACGGGATTGGAACTCCTGAGCTCCCTAGTCAGCCTCCAAGTGCTGATTACTGGTGTGTACCATCATACCTAAAGCAATCTGTACCTCTAAATACTTACNGGTCTAAAGATTTCAAAGCAGTTTGAGACCCTATGTCTTCACTTCACAGGATTAGAACTGAGATAGAAATGATGGGAATACAGCATCCTCAGTTGATAGGCATCATGATAAGTTAGTGCCTCTTACTACTACTGAAAATAGTAACGACAGCACAGGTACACAGTACAAAATCAGATAATTGTTATTTTGACTTTCTGTCAAGGGGACATTTCTAAGGTCTTTTTTTTTTTTTTCCAAAAGTTTAAGCTTGGTTCTTCAAGGACTAAATACCAATTATACAGAAAACTTAATGCCTTGGAACTTTTCACTTCAAAAGGGTAGATGCCTGAGGTAAAAGATACAACAAAACACTCACACTTAAAACAGGACTTTAAAAAATTAAAGAACCCTCCAGAACCTGAAGCAATACATTTGCCTTATCTTATTTTCTCTGCAGGTCTGAGCTGGGTTATGAGCTTATATTAGTTTTACACATCTAATAGGACATAATAAGGTACAATAACAACATCCTCTGGGAAGGGCTCTAGTAGGCCGGAGCATGGCAAACATGGCTCTGGCAGGTCTTGCCCTCCCCCATTCCCTCTGCCTTGATAAACTGTTAGATTACCTTCCTAAAGCTAGCCACTAAGGTCTATTCCCTTATTTGGCCACTGACTCTTCCTGAGACTAAACACCAAGGTCCAGGCATCAAAATTCATTATATGGGTAATAATGTCCAATCAGGATTTACCAACTAGCACAGACTCCCCTTTTTTCTCCATAAAAACCCACTCCTGAAAAAAGCGCTTGCTGCTGCTTCTGCTTGATGTANGCTTTTGCAGCTTCCCCCACCCTGCTTACCCCTCTGGGGTAATATTCTCTTTATAAACTGCCATTTGCCTGTGGGCCACATCTGTCTCCTCTCTATCAGAGGGAGTCCTTTGTCCCTCCAGAGTAAATATCTCTTCCCCCTCTCTCGTGCCTTTCTCCTGTTTGTTCGTTCTTTTTATTCTTTGGCTCTTTGCGGGGGCCACCACCCAGCTCCCAAATAAATCACACAGAGGATTATTCTTCTTATGAATGCTCAACCTTAGCTTGGCTTATTTCTAGCCAGCTTTTCTTAAATTATCCCATCTACCTTTTTCCTCTGGGCTTTTATCGTTCTCTGTTCTATATACCTTTCTTTACTTCTTACTCCATGGCTTGCTGTGTAGCTGGGTGGCGGGCCCCTGGAGTCCTCTTCTCCTCCTTTTCTTACTCCTCGATCTTCTCTTTCCAGATTTCTTTTTCTGTTTATTCTGCCCGCAGCNCCGCCTATCCNTTCTCCTGNCTTGCCATTGACCATTCAGCTCTTTATTAGACAATCAGGTGTTTTAGACAGGCAAAGTAACACAGCTTCACAGAGTTAAACAAACGCAACAGAAAAGATTGCAGCATATCTCTGCATCATTAAACAAACGTTCCATGGCATAAACAAATATTATAAATACTACAAACTAATATTCTACAACACTTTCCTCCTGTGGTGGTTTGAAAGAAAATGGCCCCCAAAGAGAGTGGCACTATTAGGAGGTGTGGCCTTGTTGGAGGAAGTGTGTCACTGTGGGGGTGGGCTTTGAGTTCTATGTTCAAACTACTCCAATTGTCACAGTCTATTTCCTGTTGCCTGCATATCAAGATGTAGCCAGCACCATGTCTGCCTGCATGCCNCCATGCTCCCTACCATGTTGATAATGGACTGAATCTCTGAAAATGTAAGCCACCCCAATTAAGTGTTTTCTTTATAAGAGTTGCCATGGTAATGGTGTCTCTTTACAGCAATAGAAACCTTAACTAAGACACCTCCTCTCGCCATTGTTACCTATCCCATCTTTGTCCCTCTGGGGGCAAATAAATCTCCTTTGTGCTGAGAACTTGGTCTTGGTGTGTCCTGTGCTGACTCTGGTCCTTTCATTAGTCTGGTGACTTGGATCAGTCTACAGGAGCCCCCCCAAACCCCCCCACACAACCCAGTATTTACACATTCCAGACCATGTAGTGACTGCCCTTTTTATCCAACAGTGGCTAATTGATGAGTTTTTCCCTACACCCCCTATATTCCTACACTACTGGTAAGCACATTCCATTCAGTCTGGTTTGGTTGGGAGACTCCCCTTTCACTTTTGGTGGTTTCACTGCTGGAATCTGGAGCCCCTACTTTGAAAATCCTGTCAACAGGCCCCGGATTTCTCCTTGGACATTTGTGTCTCTTGGCGAGTCTGGGTGATGAGCTCTCCCTTAGAGACAGCCTTATTGGCCTCTTGAGATTCATGGGGCCATCCCTGTCTCTTGACCTCGGATTACCACTAGTAACTGCTCCCTCCACATGAACAATTCACACCTAACATTACTGGTTACTTTTAGCACACAAAATTAGCCCTGGCACCTGAACGANGTTTTTTCTTTTCTCTTCTCTAACACCTCTGTGTGCCTCTTGCATTCTCGGAGCTTTTCTACACTCTGTTGTAAGCCTTTCCTCCATTCCATGTCCTAGCTAAACCTCCCAGTGCTGCAGGACACTGGCTGACTGCCTAGCACTCTGTGCTCACCTCCCTTGGCCAGTCGATCCAGCCGTCTGCATGCAAGGCTGCCATGCTTGTGCCCTGGTGCTGCTGGGAGTCCTGCTGGCCATCCCTCACTGCAGCTGTCAATCCACTCCTAGCCTGCCTACTGTGCATGGTCTGGCCCACCTTGGTCTGGCTTGAGCTCAGGGAAAGAAAAAAAAAATCTTTCCATTCTCTCTTCCTGGCAACTAGTAACCCAAGACAGCCACCTGGACTCGCAGTCTCCCTTTTCCCTACTCTCAGCTATCTTTGTCTCCCCTCCCCCCAGGGAACTGCAGTCCTACCTGCAGTCCCACTCCACAGCTTCCTTATGCCCATGTTGGGACCACTGTGACCCTTTCCTTGCTACCTCTCCCTAGGAGCTGCCTAAGTCCTGCAGCTTCCTTAAGTCTTTCTTGACCTCTGCAACCTTGTCCCTCAGCTTCCCGTGGAAGTCCGCCAGATTCTTGTCCCTCAGCTTCCCCTGGAAGTCCGCCAGATTCTCTCCACACCTCCTTAGGTGGAGTTCTGCTTATTCCTCCTTGTTCCTTAACCATTCATCTCCTTGACTCTGTGCCTTACGTGGCTCTCTGGCTTCTGGAGCTTACTATGCCCTCGGGGTGCCTACCTGTGGGCAACTTTCTAAAGATATTTCCTGGCTCCCTTTTCCTCTGCACTCTCCTGCTACCCAGCTCCCTTGTAGAGTTTATAGAAATTCCCTCCAACAAAATTTTGTTTTTTGACTCTCTCTCTTCCTCAGACTCAAATAGCTTAGCCTCAGTACAGATCAATGCCCNAAAATTGGTGCCCTTGATTTCCAAATTCTCACAAACTGTAGCAACTTCTGCCACTGCACAAACAAAAGATCCCCAAATCTCTTATATCTAAACTTGCTCTGCTCTACACTTCCAAAAATCTCATTTCTAAGGTTTTACTTCCCACTCCTATACATCTTTTAATCTCTGATTTCTCTACACTCTGCTCTCACAAAAATNTCTTAAGATTATGTATATACTCTGTCTCAAGATCTGTAAATTCATTGGGTATGGTTTAATATCTATAAAATCTATAACAAAATTTGACATTAAAGTTATAACTGAAGGCCTATAACTAAAAATCTACACAAGGGTATATATGTAATTCAACTCTTGTCTAAAATATAGTGTATATGTTACTTAGATTCAACTCTTGTTTAAGAAAATAGATGTTTTTAAATAGTAATCATATGGATCTCCTCCATCTTGGCTGATGACCTCATTAAGATGGAAGCAACATGCCTGGCAGCCATCTTTACTAAGGTTAAAGAGNACAAGCCATGTGACTTAACCACGTTTAGATGATCACATGGCATGAAACAATTATAAAACTTCTCAGTCCTATGGAACTCTCTATTTATTATTGTACTGTATTAGACTAAAGAAGCAACAAGTCTCCAAAATATTTTGGATTGGTATGGATTTTTGTTATGGTGATAAAAAATTTAAGATTATATTTACTACAACATACTATATATGTGATTCAACCTTGGTTTAGATTATATATGATCATGAAATTTTAAGGTAATAGAGGTCTACTCAGATTAACAAAAGCTGACTTACAGATTTACACCTAACTACTTATGTCTTTGCTAAGTGTTCAACAACTAGGCTTCTAAAAAAACTTTGATAACTAAGAACATATGTTTGATAAAGCATATTTGATAAACAAGGTTTATAAACTCCTAAGGTCTACTCAGGTTCACAGTAATATTTGTCTATGCTTTAGCTAATTATTAGATAAACTAAGTCATATAAAACTGTGATATTCTAAAGTGATACATTATAAAATGATCAGAAAATTTCCCAGTCTTCCCATGGATTGTATTTATGATTACAATTTTATTTTGATACTAACAGAGCTTCAATTCAAAAACTGTTATTTTTTTAAGGCTAAACCTAACAGGTATAAAAATATAAAGTCCAAATCTTATAAAAACTAACTTAATGTAAACTGTTAAAGATAATTAAAACATACAAGCTAATCAATTGCCTTATGAATGATCAAATTCTTTAATGTGTTCAGAACTATACTTGTAGTCATGCTAAGTACTAATGTAATTAATTATAGTTATAAGCTTTATTTAGCCTTCTGTATATGGTTTCAAAATTAAGCCTAAAACAACTAAAAACAAGCAAAGTTTGTTTAGTTTAGACATACTTAACAGATACTGTCTTCAAAACTTTTCAGATATCTGTGGAATATGGCAATTAATGTGTGTAAATGCAATTTATAAAGGTATGAGAAAGTGATTTAAGGTACATAAAAAATGAGAAATGTTTCAGATTTCTTTCTGTCTCTCTATGTTATTGTTTGGATTCCCAAACTTTTACTATGACTCAAAATAAATCTACTGCTCTTCCTACAATATAAATTTCATTACAGATTACAAACAACGGTAATGCTAACATATATAAAACTTTTTTCTTTTATAAACTTAAAAACTTCTTTTAAGCTTCAGGAAATCAACTTGAATCCACCTGTCACAGGTCAAATGGACTCCAGAGAAATACTCCTATCAACCAACAGCCTGTTTCCTCACCTGCCTAGTCCACCTCTTCCTGAGGATGGACTCTCTTCCCCTTTCTCTGGTCCTGACCCCCCTCCCCCAACTACCAGGACCATAGGCCTGAAAGTTTTAAATGTACACCCAAGATAAAAAAACTTCTCCTAAACTCCTTAACTTTTCCATTGTCTCTGTTCTATCTGTCCTCTAACAGGTTTCAAATCAACTATAGACTGCTCCAGCAACTCACCAGCCCCAGCTGTTTGCTTGGAATCTACATCCTAGTCCAGCTTTACACACTGCACTTATGGTGGTCCTGCAGAGCCTGAATAAGTAAAACAGTCTGCTCTTCCTGGCCTTGGCCACCATCCCAGCTTTCTTGGATCTCCATCAACGATGCCCCAATGTTAGCAGGAAGTAACCAGTAGAATGACACCCAACACCTAATGACCCATAATAAAACAAAAATGTGGGAATGAAGGGCTCTAGTTGGCCCCAGCATGGCAAACATGGCTCTGGCAGGCCTTGCCCTTTTCCATTCCCTCTGCCTTGCTANAGTGTTAGATTACATTCCTAAAACTAGCCCCCAAGTTCTATTCCTGTATTTGGTCACTTCTTCCTCCAAAGGCTGACCAAGGTCCAGCTATAAAAACACTATACAGACCAAACCCATCCAATCAAAATTAACCAACTCATCCTGACATGGGATTTTCCCTTCCTTTTATGAACTGCCATTTGCCTATGGGCCATGTCTGCCTCCTCTCTATCCACAAGCAGTACTTTGTCCTTCTGGGGCAGATATCCCTTCCCTTCTCCCTTACCCCCTTCTCTACTCTCCTTTGTCTCTTATCCCCTTTGTTCCTCTTGGGCAAATAAATGTCCTTAGTGCTGAGAACTTGGTCTTTGTGTGACCTGTGCCAACTTGGGTCCTTTCACTCTGGACCCTGTGTTTTTGTAGACTTTGTGGCAGTGGCAGTGGGGGTGGGTGGGTGATGGTGGTGGTAGTAACATTCAAATGAACACAAGAACACAAAGTGTTGTGGCATGGAAATGCTACNGGAGTCCAAAGAAGCCTAAGGCAGAGTGGGCTTAATAGATCCCACTAAAAGCTGAGGCTGCACAAAAATCAGGTGTCTGCTAAGCTCAGGCCATCTCAGAGAGCCTCCTCATGTGCAAGTAAAGGTGACCCAACATGGTAACCCACCCATTGGGGGCTGCAAAGTCCCTTCACTCCTCATCACCCAAATTCCCAATAACACTCATTGGGGAACTATGCACACAGTATCAGGAGAGCATTGCTCAGAACAGAGGCAGTGACACCAAGCATCCCAACCATCCTGTGCTCAGAGGAATGTTCTTGTTCACACAAACCATGGTGCCCAAAAACTGGCATGGAGAGGGATTGACTATCATTGTGGAAACAATAACTAACTTTCCTGACTCAGCCATAAAAATAATGGAAATCAGATTTCATTAACATGACTGTTTAGAGGACGCATGAAAAACTATGAATACACGATGGATACTTAACGATAAGCTTGAATAGCTGATTGTTCCAATGAATCGCCCAAAACTTTGCTTTCCTGGGGAAGGGCCCCCAGGCTTCTCCAGAATATGCTTTAGTCATGGCTGTATCTGGCTTCTCCGTATTATTATACTGGGGTAGACGTATTTGCAGCTCTCAGATAANGGGAAGTTATAACCTCAGGGACAATCCTCTGCTTGCTGGACTCTAGTTCTGGCATCCCCCTCTGTTCCTTGCTTCCTGAGGGAATCTCTCCTAGTCCCTGGTCTACTAGCCCATGATGGGGCACGTCACAAGCATCATGTCTCCCATGATGAATTCCAACCACTAACTCAGTTCTAGAACTTTTAGGTCTCCCAGGAGGAAAAATAAATAATCCTAGCTCAACTCATGGCTAAGTATTCCCTAGAAGATACCAGAACATTTAACCTATGGAAGGGTCATAACACAGGAACTATAAAGGCAATTTGCTATTGATCCAAATTTTCAAGTTGCATGACTTGGGTGAAATAGGGCAATGTACAATTAGGTGGAAGTATCACAAATGTCCCTTCCCATTTCTTCTCCAGTTCTGCCATACACGGGATGATTCTGGACTGGATTGGAAACCAGGAAACTGGGGTTCCAAGTCAGCTGTTCTCCAAACTCCCACTGGAGTTTTGGTTAGGTGTCTTGTCCCTTCTGATCCTTTCCTTTCTGCTATGCAAACAGGATTGCAGCATCCCCCTCTTCTCCTTTCTGGGCTTGCTGTGAGATCAAATGGGGTCCCTGCGCTCAAGTTCTTTAGACTAAGGTCAGTCCTGTGGGAATTATTCTCTGCAGGCAAATACGAAGGTCCCAGCTGAGAATTTGGTACCTAAGANGGGCAAGCCCAGCTGTCCTGCAAACTGGGATGTACATTACATCCATTATACCTATTGTCAAACACCCAATGAAAACTGAACAGAAATGGCAGCTTCTCAGGGAGAATTCAGCCCTTGGCTCCATACTGTTTAAACACTCTCATAAAATGCCCTCTGCTGTGCTCAGGTCATTGAAAATAAGCCATTCCCACTGCCAATTTATAGCTANAATCCCAAAGTGAATAAATGCAATTGGCTCAAAAGAACAGAGACAGCAGTTGGCTCCTGCTCTATGGCAAATGCCTTTAGAAGAACCTGAGAGGTGGCAGGATCCAGGTCACAACTNAAACTCCTAAATTGCTCGAGTGAAGTAGCTTCAGATATACCAGCATCAAGCTGAATAACACCACCTTTTTTGCACTGATTTTTCTAACTTTATAATTGCTTACTCAATGTTAGACAATGAATCTCAGGACCAATTTTCTTACTGCTGCCAGAAATCAATCAACAAACAGCCTAGTCCAAGTTTTCAGGGCAGTGCCAGTGCATAAAGGTCCACTGAGGCACCCCGAAAGCAGCCAACCCCCTGGCTGATGGTCAGGTTGTACATCAGGTTGGCGTGTACATCACATCTGTCTAGAATGCCATCTTCTAGCTGAGGACAATTTCCTTTGTTCTTGGCTGCCAAGAATTTTTTGATTGTGTGAATTTAATGTCCAGCACTTTTAAGTGTTGCAGGCATATACAACATTCCAGGTATATCATCCCATGAAGCCATTTTGCCAAGTATCAACTCAAAGTGAGGTATGAAGCTTTAACATCTTGAAGTCTGTCACTCTTTCTGGACCCANCAATCCTAGGAAGATCTTTAGGGCTCCTTTGATCTGGCTTTCCTTTTACTGCTTTCATGGTTATGCTTCAGTCAGTTACCATACATACAGCAACTTCTAGGATAAAATCAACAACTGAGTTAGTAATTACCTCTTGGTGAGAGAGACCCAATGGTCAGTACTTGCCCTACCAAAGAGCCACATTGCCAGCCCCTAAAAATTACCTTTATCGTTTGACAATTACAACAAGACTTCTGTGCACATTAAGCCAGGCCTCCAATTTATCTATACAAATTCTATACCCAACTCAGCAAATGACTTATGGCTTCACTCTGGAATGGCACCTACAGGCTCTTGCTTTAAGAACTTATTTCCCAGCTAGTAGAATTATCTGGGGAGGCAGTGGAACTTTGAGGAGTGAGGCCTAGCAGTCAAAAGTCACTAGCGGAGGGTCTTTGGAAGTTATATTGTCCCTGGTTCCAGTCTATGATCTGTGCTCCCAGTTAGCACCATGTAAATCTCTGCCTCCTGTGCCTGCTGTCAAAAATGGAGTCACTACTGTCACCTTGTCTTTTCTATTGGGCTGAAACAGTGACACACTCCATCCCCCCAAAAAAAACCAAAAAGAAAAAAAAAGAAAAAACAAACCCAAACCAAAACATCCTGCCTGAAATTGATTCCACCAGGTATTTCAGAAGAGNCAAGAAAAGTAAATATATTCCTATAAGCCTAGTACCAGACTGGAGTAGGGGTAGTGTGTCCTATGTGAGGAAGGGAATAGGGAAATTTCACTCTCAGCATTCTCTGGCGAGATCATTGCCACAAAGTCTGCTTACCAAGCTAGCTCCCTTCTGTGCTGTTCTGGTTAACTCCACCACACTTAAGAAGCTGTGTTTTCTGATGTGCACACTTGTTTTTCCCTTTTGACTTTCTACGTTCTCAGAACCATACTGACATGTAACCAATACAACGGAAGAGCAGCTCAAGGCCTAGTGCATAGCCAACATTCTTCCTTCCATCCTGCCTAGAGTTGTATCTCTATAGAGGGTCACTTGGTGTTTTCCAGGTTGTCATTTCTCAGCAGCCTCAATCAATTTGCATACCATCCTTCGATGTAGCCAGCTCATGGCACCTGACTGGAGTTGTTGCTTTGGTCTACAAGGGTGAACAAGGCTGGGATCCACTCACTCAGTACCTACTTGGGTCTTCTATGGCTGATCACTGCAGACTACCTGGGTGTGCCCAAATCCTATCCTTCAAACTGGGGCTCTTTTAAGTCCTTCCTCACTCGAGTCTTCACAAAAACATCCAACCCAAGACAATTCCAGAAGCTTCTGTGTCTTGGAGATTCCTCAAACCCCCAACAGTTGGCAATGATCTAATCTTTCAAATTCTGAATGCTGTGTTAGCTTCATGGAGCATTCACAATGGTGTGGGAAACATTACAGAAATCTGCAAGGTCCAGTATAANAGCTGTTAGCCTCCATGGGGCTACTAAGCACTTGAAATGTAGTTAATGTTACTGGCAAAGAAGATTTCTAATATTAATTAGTTCTAAGAGTTAAGTTTAAATAGCTGCAAGTAGCTAGTGTACTAGAATGACAGTATAAATCTAAATGGTTCAAGTTTTGAAAATGATGGAGAGTTTCTAGATAAAAGCATTTCAACAAAATGAGGAGCTCAGTAAATATTTGGTAACCACCTGCCTTCCATAACTGCTTTCATGCCTTCTAGGTTGTCTCAAAGGAAAAGGAAAAATAGAAAACAGCAACAATTAAAAACCCATACTACTTAACAATCTGACTTGAATGTAACTAATGATTTTTAATATAGGGAGAGGCATAGACAAAAAAATTNGTAAAAAATTAGAAAAATAAGCATTCTAGAAGTTATTTATGTTTAATGCTTAAAAGTCTGAATGCACAAACAATCTACCATCATAGAAGTACTGGTGGCCAATACAATGCGTTAGAACTATGTACAATGCACAGTTTAGTATCAAAATCTTTCTACACTGTAGAGTTTTATGAAACTGTTAATGACATCAAACACTAAGCACTTAAGACACCATTTTTTGCTACCACACGAAGAACGTCAATGACAGTCCATTTCAACTTGCAGCATCCATCCATTTCTAGTATGAAATTAAGTGATTTTCTACTTATACAATAAAGTTTATCTACACAGTTCTTTTGATTTTGATCCATAGCAGCAAAGGCACTGTACATCAGCAGATCCACAGACTTAAAAGATCTTTTTAAAGCATTCAAACAAAAATAATAATAAAAAAGGAGTCACATGTTATAGTTTAACAGCAACGACAACAACATAAAAGATAACACAATGTTTCTGGCACAATGGCACAGCCTGTGTCCATTTCAGGGACATCCAACTAAGACATGGAAAGAACCAGAGGTAAAGAAAACAAGTTGTCATCCCAGGAGAGTCTCTTCTTTGTGGCTTTCAGAGGGTGGGCTCTGTAAAGCCTCCTCTGTTGTGAAAGACTTGTCTTGCACAGCGGGAGGCAGGCAGCACTCCTGCACCTGCAGCTCCTAAAGAGCACACCACAAAACAGCCTGCCACGTCTCACAGCAATACAACTGCCCACAGACACACAGCTCCCTCTGCCAGTAAATTTGGCAAAAATATTTAGAAGAAATTAAGTTCTCTCTTTGAGGCCTAATTTAATTTGTTTATCTGTCTATAATATAATAAAAAAGGGAATTAAAATGCATTACAAAGATACTTGTCAACAAGTAAAAAAAAAAAGAAAAACATCCAATTATTTTTTAATATAATCTAAAGTTATAGACATATTGGTTAGAGTTGCCCAAATAGACTCAAAGGAATAGTACTTGGCCTGTCATATTCTACTTGTTCAGCCAAATTTCCAAATGTTTTCAATATAAGTAGAAAACAAAACAACCTCATAACAATACAGCAACATATTGCTTCCATGTGTAATTATACATTTCATGTCTCTATACAGTCAATAGTCTACATTTAGTGACATTTTTAATCAGTTATTTTAAACCTTCCTTTCCCCTCCCTCACCAAAAGCGAGGGGGTGGAGCATCAAATACAATGCACCTTCATTATCAATGCAGGAGCGGACAGCTTTATTTAGTCAGTCATTGTTAGAAAGCCTTCTTTAAACAAAATAAATATATTACAGATATAATACATAATTAAAGATTCCATTCACTGTTAGGTATTCCATGTTCTTCCAAGTCGACAGCTGAAGATTTGGTATCACAGGTTCTTAAATGAGTATTCACAATTCAATAGCAAGGAGGAAGTGGGGCTATGGGAAGGGATTAAACTTCACAACTGCAATGAGTATTGGAAATCCTTGGTTTTAGACGTGGGAGTGGGGGTGGAAAAAAAAGTACAACAGCGCAAAGTGCTACAAGGAGGAGTCCAGTTTGCACGAAGATTTGTCCTTAATAAATAACTTCATAAACCGTAGCCTTCTTGTCCCCAGAGCCAGTGACAATATATTTGTCATCCACAGAGATGTCACAGCTAAGCACCGATGAGGATTCTTTGGACTAGGGAAGAAACATAGCAAGAATGTCACATACAGGTGCTAAGAAGCAGGATTGGTGGTTATGGAGCAGATAGATGGGCAACATGCTCTCCAGAGGTTCTGCAGGTATAGGGCAGTCNCAACTTTCCTAAACANGGCAGTACTAGATGCAATCCTCTTGAGTGCTCATCTCTAGCTTAGGCTAATGGTTCTTGCCCATGTGGCATCAAGGAGACAGGTAACTCAATGGTCAGAGTACTCTGTCAATGAAGCAAGGCCCTATTTTAAATTCTAATTTAATGGTAAATAAATAAAATTAATGGTAATAAATGGTAATTTATGGTAAACTAACAAAAAACATAAAAATGCCCAACACTACTAGAATAAAACATAAAAACATGTAAGAGTTCAATACTTGGAACAGAAACACATTCCATTGAAGGGTGTGTTTATGGGGGGAAATGAAGGAATGAGGGCAGACTCCACACAGGGTTTAAACCAAGATCCTGAAGAATACTTTGAACATTGGAAACTATAAATCTAAGACATTTATACCTAATACACTGCATGTCTCTCAAACTTTTCGAACTGTAACTGTTAATAATTAAAATTCCCAAGCCAGTATATACATAAGCTATAATACTTGTGTTTAATATAAAAGACAGAGTCTAATATTGTTTCTTCCATTTGCATACCCAAAAGGTCACCAAACCCCCAGTATTAAAGTATAAGCTTCAGCCAGGCATGGTGGTACATGCCTTTAACACCAACACCTGGGAGCTAGAGGCAGGTAGATCTCTGAGTTTCAGGCCAGCCAGGGCTACATAGTGAATCTTTGTCTCATATAAAGAAAGAAAGGGGGAAAAGGTATAAGCGTCATAACAATAACATCAGTTGTTTTGACATAATGACAACCTTGTATGACATTCTATTTCGTACTCAGATAATTCTAATCAGCTTGATGATGACTTAATGTCATTTTGTTAACGGACCTGGAAATCTGTTATATTAGTCTAAAACATGGAACAAAAGATAACACTCTAACTACAAATTAAAAATGGAAAATCATTAACTTGCCTATGAAATTCACACACATCTGTAAGAAAAAAGGAGAGATTTTGTATGCATGTCTGTGTTTGTGCCATGTCTAAATTTGATGTTTTTACAAATAATTTCCCAAACTACACAAGATTCTACTCTTCTACCAAGAAGAACAAGTTTATAAAATCAATCCAGTTTAACAGAACTTTTCTGGAACATTTTCCAGAAAATGAATTGATAATAAAAGAAAGTGAATAAGGACTAGGGGAAAAAATCCTGATAGTACTCATGAAGGTATTTGAACAAAATACTCAAGATTTAAAACAAAAATGTATAGTATACATAAACACAAAAAATTTCATAGAAGACCTAAAACCCCCACAAGAAATACAAAAGAGGATTGGGTCATGGGTAATCCAGGATTTGCTGTGACACTAAGACTCAGAAATCACAGCAGAAGACCCTAGTGCTATAGCTTGTGGCTGTGCAACTAATCCTCCTCCCCACTTCTGGCAGGTTCTGGCTCTGCCTGATAAAAATGGTATCAGGTACCTGACATAATCACAGAACAAGTAAGTAGGTACACACAGGATGCATGAAGATGGCATAGATAAACCAGGACAGGTAGTACACAACACCTAGTCACTCAGCAAGCTAGTTATTACCTGGAATATGCTGGCCCCATAAGGTGTCCTCCAAGCATTCAGAAGGTTGTCCTTTCCAGTGCTTACAAACCATTTGCCTACAGGAAGAGGGTTTTGTGTTACTTTGTCACTGGCTTCACAGAATGCTGAATTAATAGAGACATTCCATTTATAATAAATAAGAAAGTCTTTTCCTTTCAAAAGTAAAGCCCACTCTCCTTCTGGATTTCATGAGTCACTGATTGTTATGATAAGGAATAAAGTGGATTAAGGCTAGCAATTTACATAGCTTGTTAGGGAAGCATGCACGGTTAAGGAAGCTATAGAGTTGTAAGGAGAGATACATTAACAAAATAAAAGACTCAACTTGGAAGGAGTCAACAAAAGAACCAAGCAAATCATTCTGGTTGATAGAAACTGAACAAAAGGGACTTGCTTACCACAGTGGGCAAACTTGAGTGACAGCACACAGCTCTCATGAAGATGCAACTGGTATTTGTCTGGCTTGGTGACATGCAACACTTCCACATTGCTATTCTCCATTCCCACTGCAAGCCACTCTCCAGTTGGGCAATAGCCCAAAGAAAAGATCTGGAATTAAAACAAATGATGGTGGCTGCATAGGACAAAGCCTTATTAACCAGGAGCTATGCTCTTAAATTTAGGCATCAACAAAATCCGCAATGTACAGGAAGAAGCAAGTCTAAGAGATGATCTCTAAGAGATCCACATTCAAACACACCACTTTTTCTTCTTTGAGTAGATTACATTACCCACACACAGTCCACACCTGAGAGGTGAAGTCATGCTGTTGCAGCTGCCGCCCTTCACGCAGGTCCCAGGACCTCACAGTGTTGTCCAAACCGCCTGTCCAGAGCTTGGTGCCATCATTAGAAATGTCAATACAACTGGCTCCATCTGTGTGGCCCTGGAATTGCCTGAAAATGTAAAATGAAGGGAAAGCTCTTGAAAAGTTANTTTTTATTTTAATCTAATTATTTCAATTGGGAACTCTCTACTGATCAAATTCAGTGCAGACTTTATCTACAGATCTCATTTGTTTATGCTTTCTAATTATTCAGAATAATAGCAAAACACATCATGTATCTATGTCTGGCTATGCAGGAGGGAAAGGACATGCTCACAAGAAACCCCCAATATAAGTACATTCAGTGTGATCCACTGCCCAGGGTCAGTTCTGGTAAAATGTACATGAGGCATGGAGGAAAGAGTTCAAAGTGGGTCCTCACCACATAGTCGAGGATGGCCTTGAATATCTGAACCTTACCCTAAAGGCACAAGAACAACAAATACTTTGTTTTTAGAATTGAACTTAGTGTGTAGCCCTTCAAGGTAAGACTGCAAAGGGCTCTTTTCTTCTCATACATGGCTCCTGCCTCATAGCTTAATTTCNCAATCTTCTCATATCCTTTCCCTGATTATAATGCTCATTCTCATTTCTCAATCTATAACCCTGCTGTCCACTTGTTCTTAAATATGAGAACAGACACTTTAAGTTATGTGAGCATAAGCAGCAACCCACAAGCACTGGGCCCTTCACAAGGGCCATACAACTGCTGGTGAAGTTGTGACATATGCAGCACCAAAACTAGAACCATATACGATGGCTTCTCACTGAGGAGCTAGGAACAATGATGGGTGTCAGCAGGCACAGATAACAAATTACAGACAACTAATGAAACCATGATGTCCTAACAACATCCCATACATAAAAATGACCTTCACTTCTAAAACTCCAATCAGTAATGTTTAGTGTGTTGAGTGTGTGTGTAAAATGAAACATTCATTTAATAAAATATAGTGGAGAAGCAAGATTTTACATTTAAAATTTGTTTTCTCTAAAATGTCATTCATAACATTTTTAAGAAAGCTGTATTCCACCCAGACACAGACAAACATACAAACAGTCAGACAAACACACACACTGCTTTGAGCACCATGTGGTAAATTAGCTCTCCCTAACAACCAAGAAGTAGATTCAGCAGACCTACCTCACCAGAGTCTGGTTGTGCAGATCCCATACTGCGATGTTGCCATCACTGCAGCATGAGAAGCAGACCTTGGAGTCAGGGCTGATGGCCAGAGCATAGCAGGCAGGGGCTGAGGATGTCAGCTCTGCCTTGATGCGTGGGGTTGGAGCTGCCAGGTCCCAGATGGACAGTGTACTGGCTTCCCCTCCAACAATTAAGGTGCGACCATCAGGGAGCAATCTGCAGGAACGGATGTAGTTATCCCTGTTCTATGGAGACAAAAGCCATCACAAAATTACTCATGAGGAAAGAAAACAGCATTAACATGAGAGCAGGAATCCATAAAAGTATTTTGTTCCCTTCTGGTTTAATGAGCCATTTATACTTATGACAATGATAAAGTAGATTAATGCTACAAAATTACATGAAATTAAGGAAGTACTTAAACTTGATCTACAAAATTTAGTACCAAGATATTTAATCTTAATTAGCACCCAAATACAAAGATCTAGTCCCACTCCCACCACCAAATTAAGCAACCATGGATGTAATCTACACATATAGATTACATGGGCCTGCAAACAAACCATTACAATTCTCCAAGTTCTGAAGCCCTGGCATATTTTGTTGAGGACAAAGGGTCCTAGTATTGAAACCATATCACAGTTAAAGTCACTTGGTAGTTGACACTTTTGGCCTAGTTTTGCTATGTATGACTAACAGGCATTGTAGGTTCAATAAAGTACCATCAACAGGAGGCAAGACAGGAAAAGAAAATGTCTCCCTATTGATGAGTTTACGGAAATCTTATATACATTTAATTATGTTAGATTAAATGATGCACTAAAAGATTGTTCTGTATAAGGGAAGAAAACTAAGCTGCAATTTCCTGTGCAACCCAAAGACAAATGGTAAGAGATCAACTAAGGGCTTGGAAGCCACATGAACAACTGACTTAAGAAAGTTCTCAGGTGTGTTCTGCAAGAAGCAATTTGTGAAATCTTAGCATTCTTGAACCAAGTGATTACCTTTGACCCTGGGGACAGGGTGAATGCAAATTGTACAGGTGCACACATAGCCCACATGAAGAACTAGACCATTCTGAGAGAAAACCCCTTAACTATCTTCTTGGGACTGCTATGGTTCTCTCACCATCAGGGTCTTTGTCATTCCTGCTCACTTACCAGGCAGTCCAGTTGAGAGACTGGGCTCTTGTTGCCAGGGTGGCTGATGTCCCAGACCTTTACACAGCCCTTGCCACCTGTGTACACGTGCCTTGTGGGATTGCTGATGGTCACTGCACACACCACCTCCCCATGGTTGAGGGTGTTGATCTGTCGAGCATGTCGGGGGATCCCGGGTCCAATGAGGGCATCAGGGGGAAAAGGGACAGGCTGCATCTGGCCATCGGCACTAACGTGAAAGGAGTATGCTCTAGGGCATAGAAAGGAAAAACAGCAGGAGATAATGTAGAAAGCATTAGCTTTTGCTTGTTTTCTTTTGAGACAGGGTCTTATGTATGGTTGGCCTCAAACCCACTATATAGTGGAGGGTAACCCACCTATCTCTACTTCCCATGTGCTATGATTAGAGGTATGCACTAACATGTCTGGTTTAAGCAGTAGTAAATATCAAAACCCAGGTTTCATACATACTGAACTGGTTGAGAAACACACTCAACCAGCTAAGCTACATTCCTTAAAAATGTTATTAAACCATTCAATATAACAAAAGAGAAAGAAAATCCTTTCAGTGCCACTTGAGATGTGTTAAAACAACAACAACAACAATGGATCTGGTACAGCATAATAAGCTTCCAAGTCCATAAAGCTTGNTCCATAACCAAATACCAACTGTTTAATAGCTGCTACATGACATCAGTAGTTACCNAGCCTCTTTGAATGCAAGTTTAACTTCAANNGGAAAGAGGATGAGTCTATAGCTTACAGAGAACTAAGTGGGATAGCTAACATCAAATATATATAGCACCTATTTTTTTTCCACTCTAAACCTTCATTGCTTTGTATTTTTCAGTGGTTCCATGGCCTGCAACAGATTTACCTATGTGGATTAACTCCAACCAACGGAGATGACTAAGCTAAAATTATGAAGCTCTGAAGAGTTTACATTCTGTAGGTGAAAATATTGAGATGGCAGATATGCCAAAAATATAGTTTTAACACATTGATCAGATTCAAGAATCACAAATCCTAAAAAATCCAAAAGGAATGAGAACTTGAAAAAGTGTCCTGCCTGACAGCCCCAAGGCCCACCTTACTTGTGTACAGCACTTCCATTTCAAGTTCACACCCTTAAAAGCCCTGTGGTGTGAAAACATTTGGTTTTAAACTGGAGCTGAAGTCTTCATCAACAGATTCTACTTTTAGGACACAACTGTTAGCAAGGGAATAGTGAGACTGCTGGGATGCAGGTCAACTTTAGGAGAAGCAGATGCCAACAGCAGGTGGGAAGGAGCTGAGCCTATCGTGGTAGCTCTTAGATACCACAGTCCTTTTGAGAAATANGTACCATACCAAGAGAAGGCATCTGTGGGTGTATGAAAGATAGGAGCTTGGACTAAACCATGTGCAGTATAAGAATCAAAGCTGAGATAGTGTGGTGGTTTGAATGAGAAATGCCCCCAAGTTCTCAGGCATTTGAATACTTTCATTACACAGTTGTTGGCATTATTTAAGGAGCTTTAGGTGATGCACCCTTGCTGGAGAAGTATGGAAGGGTTTGAGATTAAAAGCCTCCAGCCACTATAGTTTGCTCTCTGTTTCCTGCTTGCATTTGAAGATGTGTGCTCTTAGCTAACAGCTCCAGTCATCATACCAGCCTTTTGCTGCTTCCTTACTATAATGGACTCTAAGCCCTTTGGAATCATAAGCCAAAATAAACACCTTCCACAAGTTGCTTTTAGTCATGGCATTTTATTAGAGCAACAAAAAAGTAACTAAAATCAATAGTTTATAGTTCCTTACTGCAAAAGTCTAGGCTGGTCATGTATACAAAAAGCTCATTATTGAAGGCATGCTACAGCTGCTTGAGGGAAGGGTTAGGAAGCTGAGAAGCCAATAGACAGAGGGTATTTTCTAAGTCAAATAAAGAGGACTTGGAGCCACACCAATTGTGACCTCAGAAGAGTGAGCTTATAAGGACTGAAGACAGATGGTGGGGATGCTGGGTGCAAGAGCTGCAATTCATAGGCTTAGAAAGGCAGATAAAACTACACTGGATAGGATGCTTGGATTCTGGAAGCGACATTTAGGGTGATGCTGAGAGCTTTTAAAAAGGTAGGCGAAACTGAGTAATGTAGATTTTCACTAGAGATGATCTTGGAAATAGACAAAGCCATCAGGGGCTATTCTTGTGCACACTAGTAACACTCTAAGCCTTGTGTCAGGTCTTTAGGGGAAACTCCATCAAGGTAGAAGATGGGGTAGATTCAAATAATGGAGGCCTGAAAGAAGCAGGGTATTTACAGAAGCCAGAAGTCTAACTCTTCAAGAAACTGCAAAGAAGGNTACTAAAGAAACAGAGGCAAAATCTACTTGAAGTGGTGGCTTGTAGGCTGTGAGGAAAATGAAAGGGACCCTTCTTAGGGGGCTACAGAGGAAAGGGTGACTCCAGGAGAGCCAGCTCCAGATCAGGCTTTAAAGAAAGGCTGNCCCGCTGAGGGAGAATGATTCAGAAAACACTAATTGATGTAGCAGTTAAGAGGTCACAAAGACTAAATCTTACAGGAAGAGAAGGAAGATTATCCCAAGTTCAGGTTTTTCAAGACAGGTTTTCTATGTGTAGCCCTGGCTATCCTGAAACTCACTATGTAGACCACAGTGATCTTGAACTTAGAGATCCACCTGCCTCTGTCTCCTGAGTGCTGAGATTAAAGGTATGAGCTACCACTACCCAGCTGTTTTATGTTCTTGATGACAATTTCTATAAAAACAAAACAAAAACCCTTCCAAGAACCCCTTCACTAAATGGGTTTTAAAGAACTGAGAATTTAAATAGTTAAACAAACAAACAAACAACTTTCCTTTAAGGTTTTAGCAAAATTTCCATCAATACAATACAGAGTACCTCGAATGTGACCTTCTAGAGCTCAGCTACATGAAGGACTGGAAACAATACTCTCTAGCATAGTTATTATCAGGAAAGCTAGGTTTGAGTTCAGGCTTCTGGGGAAAGCATGGCAGCTTTCCATTCGTGGAGTTAGTGAAAACTTCCGGTCAAGACTGAAGGAAGAGAATTGAGCACAAGGCTTAGAAGCGTGGTGATAGGCTTTCAGATAGGCTGTAATTCCACAGTGGTCTAACTAACTGCCTTAGACCAAGGTGGCCACTGCTTCTTTACATATTCCAAACACAATTATACTCCTGTGGCTTCAAGGCTGACCTGCAGTAAGAACCCTTAACTTACCCACTCTACTACTTCTGTTGGCTATCTACTTGGTAACTGTTAAAAGTACCTGAAAAAAAAAAAAAGGACTGTACCTCTTCTCTAAAGGAGCCTTCCATCTCATATCAGTTCATATGGAACTCAGAGGTATTTGAGTTGTTATTTGAGTAATCCCATGACCTTGTTATTTAGTCACTGCTTGAAATAGACCAATCTTTCACCTTCAGAGTTCTTGGTCAACAAAACTTGTTAGTCAGTCAATCACTATTTGCAGAGCATACACAGGTACACTGAATTTTATGGTAATTGATATTTATGTCTTCAACTCAAGGAACTCAAAGTCTAATTTGCCTTGTTTCCCTTTTTAATTAACCAAATATTTACTGAACAACTTGGCTATGGAGCCAGAACTGTTTGATGCAACTGGGACATTTGGGTTAGAGCCTGTAGTAAAGTTAGTTATAGAAGGAAGAACCTTGAATTTTATTCAGTAGATAGAAGACAAAAACAGGGTCAAGGTCAGCCAGGCGTTCGTAACACTGAAGGGCAGGTGAAATGGGGAGAAAAAGAACACAAGGAGACACTAAGGCAACAAGCAAGAACATATGTAATACTGAAGTAACAAACAAAGGGAAGTATGAGATAGAACTCATACCTGACACTGTTGATGAGGCCAAGAACCTGAGACTAGATACGTCATGGGCCTTAGGGGAAACCCTACTAGTTATTATTTTGCTAAATGAACACAGCAATAAAACAACTCCTAATGACATACTGTTATACCATAGATACTCATCAGTGCATTGTTCAGCCNGTATCAGAAAAGCTGCTTTCTTGCAGCAGATGGTAATTAACATAGAAACCCACAACTGAACAATGTGCAGAGTGAAAGACTTTGGGGTGCTCAGTCCTAAATGTGATGTATCACACCCCTCCCCTCAAGGCTCAGGGATCTATGTGGAAGAGGAGGTGGAAAGAATCTAAGAGCCAGAGCTAATAGATAACTCAAGGGAATAGCATTTTCTGACACAACACAGCTGATGCATATATGAACTCACAGCTACTGTGACATTATGCACAAGACCAAAGTTCAAGCCTGATGAAATTCCAGCATGGAAAAGGCAAAGTGGGCATAGAGTCCCACAATTAAGCAAGAAGCTATTTACAACTGACAGTTGCTAAGAGGGAAAATCTTCAATACAGTGATACTGAGTGTATCAACCATTCTGCAGGGCAGGCCTCATGCTCAGGAGTAGTTGGCCAATACAATATTGAATCCATATTTATTTGTGTGTGTGTGTGTGTGTGTGTGTGTGTGTGTGCATGCCTTTTTGTTTTGTTGAGAAAGAAAGAACACGAAGTTGGGTGGGTAGGGAGGCTCTGGGAAGAGCTGGGGTGGGGCAAGAATATGATCAGAATATCTTGCAATAAAAAAAAAAGGCTGAACCTAGAAACAACCTAGATGCTCATCAACCGAAGAATGGATAAAGAAAATTTGGTACATTTACACAATGGAGTATTACTCAGTAGTAAAAAACAATGACATAATGAAATTTGCAGGCAAATGGATGGAACTAGAAAAAAATCATCCTGAATGAGGTAATCCAAACCCAGAAAGACAAACATGGTATGCACTTACTCATAAGTGGATATTAGACACAAAACAAAGGATAACCAGGCTACAATCTACAACCATGGAGAAGCTAGGTAAAAAGAAGGACCCTAAGAGGGACACACAGGGATTCCCCAAGAAAGGGAAATAGTTAGGATCTCCTGGGTAAACTGGGGGGAGGGGGTAGAAGGGAGAAGATGGGNGGCGGGAAACATGATGGATTGAGATGACTGAGTTGGGGGAGGGACGGAGAGGGAGAGCAGTGACAAAAAAGATCTTGACAGAGGGAACCATTATGGGGTTAGGGAGAAACCTGGTCACAGGGAAATCCCCAGGAACCCACAAGGATGAGTCCAGCTAAGACTCCTAGCAATAGTGGAGAGGGTGCTGAACTAGCTTTCCCTTGTAATCAGATTTGTGGGGCCTCTGGCAGTGGGACCAAGACTTATCAAGGGTACATGAACTGGCTTTTTAGAGTCCATGTCCTATGGTGGGATACCTTGCTCAGCCTTGATGCAGGGGGGAGGGGCTGGGTCCTGCCCCAACTTGGTATGTCAGACTTTGTTGACTCTCNAAGGGAGGCTTTACCCTATCTGAGGAGTGGATGGGGAAGTGGGAGTGGGGGTGGGGGCAAATGGGAGGGAGGCGGAGCTGTGGTTGGTATGTAAAATGAAAAAGTGCGAGAGAGGGATACAAATACATGCCAGAAAGGGCTAAGTTATACCAACTGGGACTTTTCAACCCCACAAGTGTGAATCNATGCATTTCTGAAAATTATATTAAAAACAAAACAAAACAAAATTAAAAAAACTCTATTCTGTTCTGCTTTTTTATTTAAGTGGGGAGAGGCAGACAATGGTTACAAGTAAACATTAAAAAGCTGGGCATGATGGTGCCCCTCCCCTCTTTACTGCCAATCCAGCACTTACGAGGTGGAGGCAGATGGATTAACAAATTCAAGACCAGTTTGGGGTACACAGTGAAACTCTATCTCAAAAAAATTAGAGGAAAATGACAGTAGGGAGGAAGGCAGGGAAGGNTNTTATTTAAAGAGAGTTATTATGGCAGAATGCTGTAAGAGGGNATCTAACAGAGACCTGAAGTGAGACCGTGAGTCATAGAAAATGCTGATAGAGGTGTATGAGTGGGAATAAATGCCACACAGACAAGCAGCCAGTGGAGCCTCTGGGAGAGGGAGTCTTCAGGGCTACTCAGTCATGTCTGGATAGTCAAGACTGGGATACAGCATATGCACAGTAGGTACAATTCAGCAAAGATGTCAAAGACTGATCTGTTTCTGTATGCAAGGGTGTTTCCTAAGAAGGAAGAAAAAAAGAGGTTTTTTTTTCTTTCTGTTTTTTTTTTTTAGGAGCCAATAATTACTTTAAAAGTTTTCTTTGAAGAACAACCCAATTAGAACTGTGTTTAGGTAGTGAGGGGAAAAAAAAAGAGTGCAAGTATACTGAAACCAAGACTGTGGAATGGGATGTTGTGAGATTAGGATATAGAAAAAGAGGCTAGAAGAGGTATGTTGTACTTGGTCTGTTATCGCTCCAGGGGAGTGTGAACAGACATTCCAAATGCTCAGCTCACAGTAAAGAAGCCAAATGAGCAAACTACCTTTTCTGGAAATAGAACTGAGCAGAAGACTGCCCTGATTTTTTTGAAGTTTAGCGTGTCTGTTCTCTACATGTTCAAATTCTAATCATCTAAGTTCGCATATAAACATCACACTTTCTGAACAACAACTGCCTTAAAATCAGCAACAGACATGGAGAAACCCTGACTGCCAGAGCTGCCTTCACAACTTACATTTTTATATGAAGGCTTGATTTTAAGCTGAAAACACCAAACTCCACCTTATGCCTTGTCTTTTGCTAAGAGAAAATGAAAAATACTATGAAGCCCTATTACTATTCAGCAANGCCCAAATTCCAAAAGTCAAGTAGGAACTAGAGCTTGGTAGAACAAATCCAAAGAGATAAAAGGTACTTACGGTTTTCCTCCTGGAATGCCCGTCAAGTTTGGAGGTATTGCTGGCACACGCATATGGTGGTGTGGATCAAATCCCACCTAAAATTGTCCCCATGCAAAACAAAAAAAACAAACAAACCCAGATTCACACTTGCTATACCTTGCANAACATGGCACCTACAGTCTAAGAAAATAGATCATTTGAAAATAAGATTTTATGGACATTTACAGAAGTATTTATTGATAAAATGACAAGATGCTTAGGATTTAATGGTCATTTATTCAGGACCGGAGAATACAAAAAATTATACTACTGATTATTCAAACTTATTACAGAATCAAAGGCTTTACCATATTTTTTCTCCTTGTGGTTCAATTTTGTAGTTTAAAATATCAAAATGACTACTATATTTTAAGAAGTCATAAACTTTCTCATCTTCCCAAAGAAAATAATCAAGACATAATCCATGTATCTTAATTTATAAAGAAACACTCAGATTCTCTGATAAATACCTTGTATTATATAAATTACATTAAAAAGAGTACAAGAAAATGCTGTGTGTTCCCAAATTCTAATCTATAAAAGCAGGTAAACATACCACAGGTGATCTTCCATAGGCTGCTGCAGCTGCGGCTGCTGCCGCAGCTGCACTCATCTGGGGGGAGATGTTGTGTAGCCCAGCATAGGCAGCTCCAGGGCTGGTCAGCTCCCCATTCATCCCAGCATGAGGCACAATCCCAAAAGGGGTTGGATATGGACAAGGTACAGCCATGGGGGTCCTCAGGCTAGATGCTTAAGAGAAAACCAAAACCACAGTCAACTGTAGTAGCACATTGTTCACGTGGTTAATAATACAACCGATAACTCAAATGAACTCATTTTACTATTTTCAAAATCATTCAAGCCTTTGGAGTGGTTCAACCATCCATCCCATTTTTCTGAATACTTAACCCCTGGCTAGACATGGGTGGGGCCACATGCTTAGTTTGAAATACTTACCTTATCTAACAGTCAGTGCTGGTCATCACTACTTTTAACAGATTACATTACTTAAGTCACTTAAAATCTTTTTTAAAATGGAAGTATAACTAAATATACAACACTTTCCCCCTTACTAACCTAAGGGATCCACACCTGGTGGCTTTCCAGGTACAGGCCTCAATCCGGGAGTAGAGTTACTGCCAGGGGTAGGTGCATCAGTTCGTGGAGTAGGAGTATTGGACTTCGAAACGGGAGTAGTAGATTTTTCATTCTAGTAAGAGACAGAGTACATCNGCCAAGAGAATATGATTTTAAGTTACTTTAATATTAAAACAGTAAGCAAAACAACAAAAAAAGAAATGAACGAATTCCTTCAGCTTCTCTTATATCTTGCATTGATTAAAAGTAGCTGGCAAAGAACCAGGAAGGACAGTTCAGGAAGACCTGAACTGAAGCTGACCTGAGTTCATTTTTAGGAACCTGATCTCAGTTAGAGGCCAAAGAAATTCACCAACCATGAATTCTTAATGTGGGCCACAAACTGGTGGCTATGGTTATGTCAGTCTCTTAGCACACTGTTCACGTACTAAGAAGTTCCCTATCTGATTCGATCCTCTCAGAAAACAGCTACACATGAATCATCATGGAACCCATAGTAGAAAGGAGGGCCATGAAGAGACAACCAGAGTTCCAGAAGAAAAGACAAAGGAGTTGAACCCAAATCTGAATCAGGCTATCCATCCTACACACATATATTCTGTATCTTCACACAAACTGAAGAATCTTTCTATTCTTTATCTGTGAATTCAAAAGGTCACTGAAAACTACATATGGCTTTTTTTAAAAACTGAAAGTAAGTGGTGAGGTTNAAAAAAAAAAAAAGATTTGCCACACACAAATGTAACCAACTCTGCAGCCACAGGAGGAGGTATAGGGACAGTACCTTGACTAGTAGGCAGTTCAGTCTGGCATTTGTGTTGAGTCAAAGCAGATTTTTTATAAGTAACAGGATACTTCGGAGGTAGAAGCTAAAATTATCGCAGCTGTGTATAGCTGGGCAATTCAAATACAGCTAGTAATAAAATGACTGAAATCCCAAACCAAGTTCACCACAAACCACAGGCAATAAGACCATCTCTAACTCCAGTGTGTTGTTTTTCAACTTTACTAAGATGTTTTTCTCTCTTTTTTCATCCATTATTTCTCTCTTAAACTTATAGGAAGACTTAGGAAGCAAATACCATTAATTTAGTAAACCTTTCTGCTCCAAAACATCTTTTCTAATTAAACTTATATCTGAAACATACACACATCAANTGGAAATCCAGGCCCTACAGAAAAATATGCAATATATAAAAATTGAAAAACCAAAATCCAACAACTATCTTGGAAGTGGCAATTCTGGTAAGGATGGGGTGGGTAGCTTACAAGGCTAAGCTCTTTGGATTTGGAGGAAGGAGTACTGCTGGAAGATGCAACAGAGGCGGGGCTGATGGGGGCATCTTTCTTGAGGAGGCGTGTCTTGTCTAGGCCATTCTCCCTGGGGGAGTGTGCTGGGCTTCCTCGAGGGGATGATGGATCCTGCAAAGAAAAAATTTAAGACTCACAACTAACTCACAGCACCCAGGTCCTTGACTGGGGTAGTCTTCTAACTGAAAGTACTTAATAGCTTGCTTGTAAGTACAAAATGTTCTGAAAAAGATAACAAACTTAACCGAAATTGCTAAAGGAAACATCTGGTGTTGAGGTTAGATTAAAAACAAAAATCAAAATGTTTATTAATCTGCAAGGAGCATCAATACAATCAGTAGGGTGACCACTGACACCTGTGAATTTCATGTGATGGAAAGGATAGTGGCATTTGAAAGGAAGGAGCAGCACTTTTGAAAGGTGCAGCAATGCATAAAAGTCAGTAATAGTGTCTCATAAGTAGGACACTAGCCTTTGTTACAGCTGCAGAGCAGCAGGAAGTGAAGCTAGCCACAAACATACCTCATTGGACACATCAACTACTAAGTTGTCATCACTCTTCTCACCATCACTGTCCTGCATAGAGAATTGAGAAGCATTATCTCCACCCCCCAGTAAAAAACAAGCAACATCATAGTTTCAGCTACATTTATGTGCTTGCACCAGGTCCTTACGTTGTGAAAACTGTACCAAGCAGACTTAAAACATTTTACAATGTACTCTTCTTTATTCTTCATGTTGATGTTATGAGCTAGGAAATGATTCCATTTNCCATTTTTGAAAAATGGAGTACAATAGCTTGCTTACTACTCTACAACACAGAACACAAACTTTCATACCTACCTAAACACAGACTACAAGTGTGGTAGGGCATGGCTTGGTCTGACAGCAGTTAAAAAATCTGAGTAAGCCATTGCATGGTTAAACTGTGAGGTAAAAATCCAAAGTCTGAGCTTCTTGTGAAGCCCATAGTCCTATAGGGAACCAGCTAATGGGAAGCAGCTCCACACTTNCTATCTAGCACACTCCCTTCTCTTATGGGACCTGCCCAGACACTAGANGAAAACGAGCTTCAATGCATGTGAAAGATTGTGAATGTCTAAGCTAACCACATAAAGTTCTGGAATAAACTACCCTAACAGAAATAATAACCTAGTATACCCAGATCTTAGATTAGGTGCTATAGGAAAGCATTGTGGTCAATGCATACACATGTACACACATACATGTATGTTTGCACCCATAAACATAAATACACACAGCTTCAGCCACAAATACCATACATTAAAAAAAANTTTCTTAAAGGANATTGTTATCCTATGTTCTAGAATTGGCTGGTAATGGTTAAAATTACCAGCTGATAAAGAACAAGACAAATTGGCCTCCTCCAAAGCAAAGGTGGATAAACTTACATAGCGAGCTGCAATTTCCTTTTCTTCTGTTTTCTGTTTTTTGCTCTCTGAAGAATAGTCCGTAGAGTTCCTGTGTTTCTCAGAACCTCGAAAACTGGCTGATGGGGATACCGAAGAGCTCTGGAATTAGAAACAGAAGCAGGATTGAAAAAGATCATTTGCTTAGAAGAGCAATTAAATAATTTTTTTTGCTGTGTAGTATATGCCTGGGAAGCTATTAAAAGAAGACAGGAGACAGAGGAGGAGATGAAAGGAGAGAGATAAGGGTATGGGGGAAAGAAATAGAGAAAGACAAAGTAGAAAGATGAGTAGAGAAGAGAATAAAAATGACAGCAGGCTGAATACAAACACCAAAGAGGAGGAGATCTGGTCTCAAGCATCTCAAGCATGTTGCTTAAGACTTTCACAAAGTTGGGAGAGGGATAAAACAAAAGAAACAGCACCCAGGGAAAGACAGGCTGGTTTTGTTTGTTTTGTTTTGTGAAGTTTACTGGCCGACAGAAAGTAAGTATTTGAAACTCCCACAGAGAAACTGAATGCAGTTGAGCTTAAAGGATAACCAGTAATTTTTCAATTAAAAAAAAATTCAAAAGGGGAAAACTAACCATTAAGGATTTGAGCAACCAAATGTGGTTGCCATGTGATATCTTAGTCACAGAATATTTTCCTCAGCCTAAATCTACAGCCTGGAACATGCAGAAGCAAGGGGAAAAAAATCCTGCAAACATCAACTGTATTTCTGCATTTTTTTTTTTTTCCGGAAACCCTAAAGTCACTGTGGCCAGAGCAGAGGAAGTGGGTTCATGTCTCAGGAGACCACAGTAAGGGGCTATGTGCCTTAGGCTCAGGCCACAGACATCATGTCTGTTCTTTCAACAGGCGCTTAACCTGAGGTGTCCCTACACTGGTGACAAGATTTGAAGCCTGAGAAAGGTGGTTCTCTGTCATGAAAGCTGATTACTGAGCACATGTATGATAGCTTAAAACTATGGATGGAAAAGTGAAGACCAAAACTACCCTCAAGAATCTGTCAGTGCCATGGGCCAGGAAGATGGTCCAGNGGCTTCAGCACTCCTCTCTAGAACCCCATGTGAATCTGGAAGGAACAGCATGTGCCTGTAACTCCAACCCTTCTACAGGGAGATGGAAGGTAGAGACAAGAGAAGCCCAGGCTAGAAGCCAGCTGGCCTGCTGTACACAGCAGCACACAAGAAGAGACCTTGTTTCAAAAAGGGTGAAAGGCAAGGACCAAAACCTCAAGTTGTTCACTAATCTCCACACACACACACACACACTCTACCCCAACCATCAGCCCCCGCCAACCCCCACACAACTTTGGACTAAATGACAGAAAAGACTCTGAGCATTATTCAGTAAGGACAAAGACTAACAACAAACCATCACAAGCCAAGCTATTTCTGATTTTTGTTACTTGCTTTTATGGTAATGGGGATCTAACCCAGGACCTCCCACATAGCAAAATGCTTTCTACCATTTAGCTACATCCCCAGCTCCCAATTTTAAAAGGACACTAGGTAATTAATTTATAAGTCTCTANAGAGTTCCAGTTTATTTCTAGCCATAGGCTTGACGTTTTGGCTTCATACTCTTACCAAACCCAATTTGGAATGGTTTTATGGCTACTGAAGTCATACATGAAGACCAATGGTTTTCAGCCAGAACTTCCTAGCTAGTTATCACCCTTAATACATTCTCCATACTTTTGGAATTTTCCATTTCCCCAAAATAAATTCTGTCACCTATCCTTACTCTTCTTTAAAAAAGGCAACTGGTTTCCTACAACTGTAGGAAAGATACCTGAACTCCTGAGTTTGGCTGTATTCCAAAGCCCCTCTACAAGTCTCAATCCATCATCCTGGCCCTGCCCCCCTCCATCAGTGCATTGAGCATGGTCCTCAGAGCTCTATGCATTTTCACAGCATCTGTAGCCTTTCTCCATGGGATTACAGAAGTGTCCTTTTGCTCAGTATCTTTTAAAATCCCTTCCTGGCATAAGAACCAACTCTTTT
>LZPO01117131.1:157881-173382 GCA_001675575.1 Neotoma lepida
AGTTCTGAATTACTAAGTGATAGCCATGCTCACAAAGAAGCACCCACAGAGGATTCATTTCTTATTCTGTTCCTTCAATAAGCAAGTTTTTAATAATTATTATCTGTTAGATAATAAGCTGCATTAACATAATAATGAGCTTCTTCATATAATGTTTCAAGAAATGGACAGTATTTAAAAAACATTTTACCAAATATGAAATATAAATCACCCTAATCTACTACCCACACCCTCACTGAACTTACTACCCAGCATCCTTTTCTGACACCCCCCCAACCCCCACCCCCACCCCGGAGCAGAGACATCACCATATCTGTATTTTTTTTAAGTTTTTCGAGACAGGGTTTCTCTGTGTAGCTTTGGCGCCTTTCCTGGAACTCACCCAGTAGCCCAGGCTGGCCTCGAACTCACAGAGATCCGCCTGCCTCTGCCTCCNGAGTGCTGGGAATAAAGGCGTGCGCCACCACTGCCCGGTGCCAGGAATGGTTTTAAACATAAAAAATTCCACATGACCCCTGAACATGTGTTTCAATCTAGTTCAAAACCCCTGAGATAATTAAATTGGTGGGAAGTGGGAAGGCAGGGTAGAGGAAGGAATTTGGGAAGAGATAACTAACACCTGACAGTCTTTTGAAAATATCACATAGACGCTTCCTAAAATGTATACATATATAAAAAGGGTTTAAATGGAGGTACCTTAAAATGGGGGCGGGGGAGATCCCCAACTAGATACCACTATCAAATAAAGAACCCAGTACCAGGAATGATTTACCTCTTTTGAGTTGTTGTCGAATGGAATCCCATAGACTCCTAAGCATTACAGGTTATTGCCATTGCTCTTGGTTACCATCCAGAAAATGAGAGTAAGACCCTATTGCTAAAGACACCACACACTAAGTCATAGAATATGATGAAATCAAGCTGATACTCAACTCGAAGCTTCATCTCTACTGGCTAGCTTTCATAGCGCTGGAGGGGTACAATGTATGCTACTGGAGGAGAAATGTAGTTTGTACTCACCTGTAAACTTTGTAAGCTACAATAATTACCTGCTTGGCCAGATATGGCCACTGGTGTAANAGTGGCATGACTGTTAAGGGAGTAATCAACTACTTTCTAATTGGATTTAGGGTCTGTTCTACAAGATAGAACTCGCATCTGGCACTATCAATGAAGCTAAGAACCTGTGGCTAGATAGGTCATAGGCCCTGGGAAAGAATATATTAATATTCTTCTAAAATGCATATAGCATTAAGATGACTCTTAATGNCTTATTGCTATACTCACAGGTCAGCAAAATTTCTCAATCTTCAACACAGAAGCTANTTCTTGGATGACTGGTCAATATGCAGGGAGTGAGACACTTTGGAGTGCTCAAACTTAAATGGAACATCTGTATCATACCCCATCCTTTCAAGGTTCAAGAATCTATTGGCNGAGGAGGCTGACAGACATAATGGAAACTGTTTTTTTGGACATAATGGGGTAGCTATACATAGGAACTCACAGCAGCTACAAGAGCATGCACACACAAAGTGCATGTGGGTAACTGGGAAGGCAGAGGTGGATCTGAGGAGTTGGGGGTAGGGAACGAAAATGATCAAAATAGAGTGTATGAAGTTCTCAAGAAGGAAAAACATTCTTTAAAAAAACCCATTAGGCCGGGCGGTGGTGGTGCATGCCTTTATTCCCAGCACTCGGGAGGCAGAGGCAGGCGGATCTCTGCGAGTTCGAGGCCAGCCTGGGCTACTGGGTGAGTTCCAGGAAAGGTGCCAAGGCTAAACAGAGAAACTCCATCTCGAAAAACCAAAAAAAAAAAAAAAAAAAACATTAGATACATTAAGAAGGTCACTGAATGAATTTCACAGGATTATCATTTGAGTAAAATGTGTTAGAGTGCCTTGGAACTGTAAAAGAAAAGTTCTACCTTTTCTACCTATGAAATGCCTTCTCCTACTAATGTGGTAGTTCACAAATAAAGAAGAACCCAGGTGTATGTATGTGCGTGTGTGGTTAATGCTATCTGAGCCTTCTGACGCTCTACTTCCAGTCATTTCAACTTTCTTCAAAAGAGGAAAAAAACAATTTCTAAACAATAATGAATACATTTTCAGATATTAATGCTAAAAAGTAATGCTTGTTTAGTCTTTCTGTTTTGTTTTGTGAGACAGTTTCTNTGTTTAGCCTTGACTGTTCACTCTGTGAACTAAGCTGGCCTCGAATTCAGAGATCTGCCTACCTCTGCTTCCCAAGTGCTGGGATTAAAGGCATGCACCACAACTGGCCTTGTGCTAACACTGCACAGCACCTATTCAGTCTTAGTGCTTATTTATTATCACACATGTAAAATCAAATAGCTTCTTTTTTCTTAAGATTGCTGTCTCTCGTTTTGTGGGCAGCTTTCTTTCTTTTGTATGTATGTGTGTGTTATACATGCATATCTGTATAAGTTTGCTTGCATGTGTTCATGCATGTGGTATTTGATGCTGGATGTCTTCCTTGATCTCTTTCCACTTTATTTATTTAGGCAGGGTCTTTTGCTGAATTCAGAGCCAACCATTTGTGCTAGTCTAGCTAGGCAACTTGCTCTACAAATAGGGTGTCTTCCTCTTGAATGCTGGGAGTACAGAGGGGCCACCATGTCCACCTTGCTTATATGTGGGGTTTGGGGATCTGAATTCCACTGAGCCATCTAGCTCTCCAGACCCTTGTATTAATTTCATTGTAGAACAGAGTTACACATTTGATTTTGCTAGTAAAATAATAAAGTAATTATCACTAGCATTTAAAGGTTAAGCTGCACAGTGAATANTGAAGTGATCAGTGACACCCTAATAACATAACTGCTCTGGAATCAAACTGACTAGGCATGGGTTCTCACCATACAGCTTAGTCTACCACTCTGCTATTGGATGGGCACTTAGGTCTTTCCTGAACATGGGAATGGGGAGACTTAAAATGATAAAGACAGTCATGTTTTTGCTAGAAGTTTATTTTCACATCTGATTATTATAAAAGCTTAGTTAGGGTGGTTATTTCCATAGCTTACTACCTAAGACACTTACTAGAACTCCATCATGGCACTATATTAATCTAAACATTTAGACTCATTCAGAAAAATATTTTCATTACAATTTATCATAATATAAGCAATATGTTACACATGGGTAGTCACAGAAGCAGTTCAATTTAGAAGTCAAAAATACTCTGGATGTTAATGTTTTGTAAAGCTCTGTATTAAAAAAAATCCATTTTTAACAGGAAAAGAAACAAAATGATGTGTTTAAAAGTAAAAAAAAAAGGGGAGGGTAGGTGGGCACAAAGAGACTACAAAGGAAAAAAAATACGAACTTTTATGTTTCCTATGAAAACCCCAATTATACTGGCAGCACAAATGTACTTTATAGATATTCCTAGTATTATAAAACAGGGTTTTTCAAAAAGGAAAAATTCCTATATCTCATTTTGAAATTTACCTTAGATTATACTGAGGCTGTTGGCCAAATAAGCTGTAGAACACTAATACCTCCAGCAACTTGAAATGGGTGGCCCACACTTGTCCACCTCCAGATCAAAGATGGCATGTATGGGAAAGAGTTTTATAAAGTATTCTCCAAAGAAGGTCATATTAATATAATTAGCTAATTTTAATAACAGGGAGCACACACTGTAATAGCAGGCAAGAGCACCTCTGGAGTCAGACAGTATGGAGTCTTCTATTTAACAGCCCTATAGCCCCAGGAATGATGTTTACTCTCACTCAGTCTCTTTGTAGTTTGGAATAACAAGATACTATCTTCACCTACTCTGGGCTTCTTTGAGGATGAAGAAAAACAATTTATACAAAGCTCAAGAAATAGTCTTAGGCACACAGCCTAGCCTCTCAATGACAGTAATGCTGATACCTCACTCTATACTGTGGTTTAGTCCATTCTATTTACTACAGATTGCAAAGAAGGTCCATGTGAGGACTATTCTATGCACTTTGTAGTACTTCCCCTCAACACAGATATTCCAATGGCCCAAGATGATAGGGTTTCAATTAACCAAAACACATCTTTTTCAACAGTCATTTTAAAGTTCTGATTCTATATGGCAGAGAAAGGACTACAAGTATCATATTCACATGGGATTTCCTAATTCGATTTCAAATGTCCACCAAACTAATTCTGCTTTCCATTCACAAAGGTGCCATGCTTCGTCATTCATGCCCACTTACAGATTATAAGCAGAAACAATATGCTAAAATTTGAATGGACATCTAAGATTAAAAAAAAAATCCTAAAAGTTTGGGCTGGCAAGATAGCTCAGCAGGTAAACGTACTTGCCACTAAGCCTGACAACCTGAGTTTATTATCTGGAACCCACACAGTGGAAGGATAGCTGGGACTCCTCCTCCTCTGATCTCCATGCATACACTGTGGCAGGTAAGTGCCCTGCCCAAACAAACAGACAAACAAACAAATAAATGTGGGAAAAATTCCTAAAGCTCACTGGCCATGGGTGGTTGCCTTCATATCTACTAGGTACTAAAGAGTAAATCAGTTTTTAGACAGGAAAACAGGGATAATGAAGAGCCAAGGGGCATCAGGAAAATTTGATTAATAGTTTGCTTTGTTCTCCAGGCTTCTTTTATTCTCAACAATCATTTAGATGACAAATTACACTGTTACTCTAACTGAAATGCAGTTCCAGAACTCTCAAACCTTAGTATGAGTGGGTGATGGTATGTTTAGAGACGCCAGAGAAGGAGGGCAAAGATATCCACAGGTCCTTTACTGATGTTACAACCAAAGTCCCAAATGAACATTTCCTCTGCAACCTCTTAGACAAGCTGAAGATGCATACCTATACCAAAAGCAAACAATGGTGACTTACCTTCTTTCAAAAAGATTTTTATTTTACAAGCATTAGTCTTTTGCCTGAGGGTATGTATGCACACTGAGGGCATGCCTGGTGTCATGAATGCCCTGGAACTGGAGTTATGAATGACTGTAAGCTGTCATGTGGGAGGTGGGAACTGTACTCAGGCCCTTTTCAGGAGCAGTAAGTGCTCCTAACTCCTGAGCCATCTCCTCTAGCCCCTGAATTCAGAAAGCCATGGTTTTGCTGTGTCTCAACAATGAAGCACTGCACATTTAACAAATACTCTAGGAGGTTTTGAAATAAAGTTGACAGCCCAATAAATTTATGTACACCAAACTAACATGGTACCATATCCCAGTAGCATCTGATTGATATTTTTATTGACTAGTATTAACCAAAATATTCATATTCCCAGAGAGCAAATAAATAAAGCTCAGTTGTGAAAAATGTAATACCTTAAAAATGAAAATCATTTGGTCAAAAATGCATGTCTCATATGGCAATTCATATCACATGCAGATTTATGTAAATTAACTAAAATTCAGAGCACACTGCTATTGACTGTGGCAAAGCTCAGAGTCAGTCACTGGTGTTGGTTTACTGCTCATTACACCAAGACTTTTATTTAAATGACCTGCTTGATTAAGGATGTCATAAAAAGCACACTCTGCAGACAATCTCACAGAATTTGCTTTTTCCAATTAACATAAATCAAATCTCACCTTCAAAAATGACTGGAACTTTTTGAAGATCTGCCCTTGTTAAAAGAATATTTAATACAATCTCCATATAATGAAGTCTACTGTTATTACAATGTTTCATCTTTGTAGCATTTTATGAAGGGCATACTCTTAAAGAATTTTTTGTTGTTGTTGTTGTCTGTTTCTTGTCTAGTAAGAAACTTGGGTCACAACAAACTGCTGCATATAATCAAAGTAACATCAAACCAGAGAGACTAACAGTCTGATAAGATGATTTTGAGTCAGCGCCTCCAGTTTTTACACTGTGGACATAAAGTCAGATATCCCTGGGTTCAAGACCAGCCTGCATCACTTATTACCTAGGCAACTTACTAAAATTCTTGAAAGTTTTCATTTCCCAGGAGGTAGGGGTGGAGTGGAAGCATTACTCTAAGGTCTCAGGACTGAAGAGTTCATATTGTGAGCACAGTACTTAGCATCTATTATAATAAGCCTGTATGAAGAGCCAGTCCTCTTTAGCAATGGTGGAAACTACTACACAATCTTCACTCACTTATGGGCTCACTCAATAAGGATTTACTGAATATACACGAAGTGCAGAAATAAAGAGATAAATGAATTACATAGAAGTCAGAAGTCAAAGTATTTAGAACACAAAATATGCATTATTTTCCTTCATGAACTAGAAAGACGGCACTTTGATATTTAGTCATTCGTGCTTTGTTTTTGTGGTCTCAGCATTATGCATTACTTGGTCAGGATAAAATGCCCTAATAATTTATAAGGTATCAATACAATTGATTTTAAATTAGAACATTATCTTAATGTCCTCTTGACATTTCTTGACTGTTATTTCCTCTTCCTGGAATAAATCTGTTGGCTCTGCACCAGAAATTTCATTAAATACATTTACTTTTTCTGGCAAGTTCAGAGGCAAGAACATGACATTTTGATGCCAAAGATATCGGCTTGATTCTTATACAGGTGACTTAGTTTTCCTCACTTGAAGGTCACCCTGTATGCAGTCCAAGTTGTGGGCCACATGAGGAAGCAATGGTGTAGGGTGTGTGTGTGTGTGTGTGTGTGTGTGTGTGTGTGTGTGTGTGTGTATGTGTGTGTGCAAGTACTTCACCTTATGACAATTTTAACAGAAACTGTAATAAATATTTGCTAAGCACATACAACTTTGTATTGCACATAAATGTTTAATCGTCCAGTCCATCCTGTGCCCTTCAATTCAATGGTTTTTAGGTTTGCAAAGCTTAACACAGTCATGTGCTTTTGTTCTCCCCAAGAATTCCCTGTCCTCATCAACAAGATAGTTAAAATATTTGTATGTGGACTCTGCACTAATTAGAGTTATACATACTGACATATTGGTAATCTTCTTTTGGAAGAATAAAAATATATAAGACATAGCCTACACTACTCTTTTACCTACTGCCATATTACTAATGCTACTAACTCTTACCCAATGGGGTATATAAATCTGACTGTTCTAAAAGCTAAAGTGGCAAGATTTCTAAAATTTCTGGTATGGTAAATTGCTTAAAAACTATCTTGTGCTATATTATGTTTTTGTTGTTGGTTTTTGTGTGTGTGTTAAAATATCAGTATAATTCCAACAGCTATTTGAAAGAATTAAAGCAGGGTAATGACTTAGCACTGAGCTTTGATATCTTAATGTATCAGGATCCTTACCTTGGTCTTTTCATGTTGTTATTTCTCTACTAAACTATTTTAATCTATCTGAAAGGCTAAACATACTTTTTTAGAGTGTTAACTCCAAAGAACCTCATATATAGTCTTCTGTGTTATTCATGCAAATGTCCTATACAATATCTGATAGCATTTCTGCAGGAATATAGAAGGAATAACAATCAACCAATATAAAGATAAGCTGTCTAGTAGTTTTAAGGTTGTTAATCTGAACCTCTGGTCTTCATGCTGTGACAGGATGGCTAGTTTTCAATAATTATAGCTGATTAGATTTTCAACAAAAAGTGAGTTGTTTCTCAGAACAGAATTTGTCAATAGAAATGTAACATAGCCACACATGTATTTATTTTTCTAGTGGCCACAGTATTAAATGCAAAAGAAACCATAAAATTAATTTCAATTATAATTCCAGATATAAAAATACTGTATCAATACATAAGCAATATAAACATTTGAGATATTTTACAATCTCTCTTCTTTAGTACTATACTTTCAAAGGGTTGTTTGCGTTTATACTTATAGTTCATCTTGGACAGGCCATATTTCTATTGCTTGAAAGGTGTGTGTGGCTTGTGGCTGGCTACCTGTGGTGATTATATTGTGTCCCCCAAAATATTGTGTACCCTAATAAAACTTATCTGGGGTCAGAGAACAGAACAGCCACTAGATAGACATAGAGGCCAGAAAATGGTGGCACACATGCCTTTAATCCTAGCATTCCAGAGGCAGAGATTTGTCTGGATCCCTGTGAGTTCAAGGCCACACTGGAAACAGAGCCAGACGTGGTGGCACACACCTTTAATCCCAGGACTTGAGATCTATGTCTTGCTTGGGAAAGATACATGCCTTTAATCCCAGGAAAAAATGGCAGGAAGCAGAAGGTATTTAAGAAATGAGAACCAGAAACTAGAGGCCTCTTGAGCTTTCAGGCTTCGAGCAACAGTTGAGCTGAGATTCATTTGGGTGAGGACTCAGAAGCCTGCAGTCTGAGGAAACAAGATCAGCTGATGAGTTGGCAAGGTAAGTTTGGCTGTGGCTTGTTCTGTTTCTCTGACCTTTCAGAATTTACCCCAGTAGCTGGCACTGAGTTTTTATTAATAAGGCCATTTAAGATTCGCTTTACAGCTACCATATTAGGNAACATATCCAAAAGTTTTCAAAGCACAAGAGAAACAAACACTCATTAACACTTCAAGTCCCCAGCACTATGATAGGACCGGCAGAAGAGTCCTTGTTTACTTTCCCCAATTTCATCTGAAAGTTTCTTTCTTAGAGTAGACACCGAAGTCTTTTCATTCGAGAGTTTGATGCAAGTTCTCCCAACAAGATTCTTTTTTGGCCTGTGTGGCTAAATATTTTTCAGTTTTTCTGTATCAGCCAACTGTCATACTCTGAAAGTTCTCAACCTGTGAAGCCAGGCTAGGAGCCCCTATGAGTCCCATTTCAGCCCCTCCTCTCCTCTCCTCTCCTGGCATCTGCACCACTGCCTCAATTACAGCTGTTGAACACAGGAACATGGAGTATGCTCTCAGTCACATGTGATTTTCATTATCTAGATACTGGAAATTATGCATACGTAGCAAGCATATACCATTTGATAGTAGTCTTTTGAATCCTTGACATTCAATATAATCACTTCTGTGGTCTCAATAGTTGTGTGTCTNTGAAGGGGGGTGGGTGGGAGTTTGTGTAGGTATACCAAAGGAGGAAGGTTTTCAAACGTGGTGATTTTGAAAGTGAGAGGGTGATGATTTCCTGAACTAGGCTGAAAAGGTATTAAGAGGAAACAGTGGAAAACATAAAACTGAAATAGAGGTAAGTGGTGTTGGGTAGAGGTGAATCCAAATTGATACCTTTCTCTGTTGCAACTCCACCAATCTAGGGTGCAGGTCTTCCTTCAGGGTCTGTGCCAGCCTTGCCTCTGACTGCATATATGGTGAGTGCTGTTGAAGAAACATACCAACGCCACCAATTTCCTTCATTATTCTAAAAGGGATACATTTCTTGCAGAAGAGGGGCCATTTTCAGTTAGCTTCATCCCTGTTGCTCATCATGTGGTCAGTAGCTGTCTGTAGCCAGGAAGAAGCACTTTCTTACTGAAGATTGACTAGTGAAAAGGCTAGATATCAAGGAATCATGTCTGAGAGACCCACCACAGGAAGAATACAGACAGCCACCAGTAGTTTTTCTGTGATGATCATTTAGAAAATAACAATCCCTAGGGAATTCTTCCTAATGCTTATACCTAAAAGAAAAAAAAAATCCTATTTTCCCCTCTTTGGCAGTTAAGTCATCATATACAAAGAAAAAAGAAAAAAAAAGTCTAACTATAAGACAGAAAGATGCAAAAGTTATGAGAAAAAGCTTCCTATTGGTTGATTTTTTTTAAAACCACCAGCTATCTACTGTTTTATGTAAAACAGTAGATTATGTAAAACAACATAATGCATTAATATTAACTGTGATTGATGGTGACTAAAATATAGAGGGATAAAAACATAGAAGATAAAAATACTTAGATGTATATGCAAAAGTTTCAAGAGAAATGACTTTAAGCAATAGCTTTCAATGACAGCTAGATTTGCAGATGCAGGGTTTGACTGGGTATAAAACTCTGGAAGAAAGGCTAAGTCACCAATCCTGCATCAAGATTACTCTGGTTACCATATACCCACAAACAACAAAAACAGACTCAGCTGGTTGTATTCATATGTGTGTACATACACATACATACATGTACATATATTTAAAGATAACAAACAGGGAAGAAGAGGCTATAAATTTGATAGGGTGTGGGTGGATGAAAAAGTTGGAGGGGCTTGGGAGGAGGGAGGCAAGGGAAGAGAGAAAGTGACATAATTATATATCTTAATTAAAAAAAAAAAGATTACTCTGGTTAACCAAGAAAGAGCTTGGCACTAACCAGCGATGAGATGTTGACAGGCAAGTCAAAACTGCAGCTTACTATCTCACTGTCTTCCCAAATAATAAGTAGAGGGCTGTTACAATCTGATGTAAAATCTTAGCATCCCATTCTACTTACCATTCCCATTCTACTTACCATAGCAGACAAGTGTGAATACTCTCCCTCCTCACATACACACACACACACACACACACACACACCTCTTCTCCAGACCTACCAGCAACCCCTCTGTCAATACTTAGTCTTGCTGTTGGCACTATGGGCTAAAGAGGCTGTTGACCTTTATTCTAACATGTCCTTTCTGGGTTAATTACTTTTGTATATTTGGTGTACCCTATGACATTTAATCACTACAGTGCTACTCAGTAAACAGAACTGAATGGAACTAACTGCAATTCAGCACTGAGCTAATTGGTGCAGTAATAGCAGCATGCTGAGAATGGACTAGAAGAAAATATTCTTGAATATGGAGAAATGAAATGAATACTATTTGATCAATCACCATTTTACTAAAAAGAAAGAACACTAGCCTAGGGGTACACTTTTGCTATTAAAGACTAAAATGGCTCAATGGACTTCACTTTGTAGTGCAAGGGCAATGCTGTGTTTGCTAATGAATGAAATAAGTAATTTGCAACCCAGGTATGTCTTCTGTGCTCTAGTCTCTCTTTTCATATATGCACATATGTGTATAAACATCCCATCACAAGGCAGCCCTTCATCAATAAGGCCAATGGCCTTTGATCTGGCATGTGGCTTGTAGTACCTGAGCAGTGATCTGTTTCCAAAGATTCCAGTCTAGGACTTTCAAGGACATCTCCAAGTACAAAGGATTAATCAAATCACACATCACAGACATTTGGGCCACTGATGAAAGTTTTCCAAACAGGTACTCACTAACTTCTGTCCACTGGGAATAGACAGTGGGATGGAGAGGACATTAGTTGCTAGAGTATAGTGACAAAGGGATTTGGTGCAGAGCTTTAGTCCTCGGTAGTAATGAGAAATGATTTGATCAAACAGGCTTATGCTAAGATGCCAGNTATACCTTGAGCTGAACGTTGGCAATATGCTAGATACTTGGGAAGCGAAGGTGAACAAGACACCAGCTTTCCATGGCAGAGAATCTCAAGGAAGAGGTACATAATGCAATAAGCATGTGCTCTGGTGTGTAAACTCTGGTTTCATGTGATTCTGGTTCAGGCAACCCTCCCAGGCTTCTACTTTCAAAGCTGCCCAACAGAGATAAGAGTTTATTTCCTACAATGATTGCCAGCTACAGTCTGAATGTCTATGTTCCAATATAACTCCTACCTAATTTGACACCTAAAGCTCAATGTGTTTATATTTGGAAGTACGGTCTGTGAAAGGGGATTAGGTCAAGTGTGGAGCCTTATGAGTTGAATGAGTGAGCTTATAAAACAGCTAGAGCAAGCATCTGCTCTTCTCACTAATATGAAGAACACAGCCAGGTGCTGCTTATGATTCAAAAATAGGCCCTTAGTAAAGACTCTTAATGGGAGATAACCTGATCAAAACTTCTGAGCCTTCTGAACTTCAAGAGGTATAGTTCTATTGTTGAAACTATCCAGTTTATGGCATGAACTAAGGAGGCCAATGAAAATTACCTGTGATAAAACTACATGAAGGGGAAGGTATGCTGTCCTTCCTTCTCTGCTTACTTCTGGAACTTGCCCAAAAAGGCACAGGCCAAGCCCAGGCCAAGAACCCACTCAGGGCAGCTGGAAGCTAAGAGACCTGCTGTCAAGTATGGAAAGAAGGTAAAGCTAACTGAGAAAGAGCCTCTTTACTTCTCCAGATGTAAACAGAGGCATGCTCTCAACTCTGCCTCTAGCTGCTTACTCAGCTTAGTGCTTCCTTCAGAAGTTCTGCCTTCTCCCCAGTCTGTAGAATTCAGGTTAAATGTTTCTCTAGAACAACCCTGACTTGTGGTGACAGAAATGTGCCATACACCTGCACCTCCAGCTTCATGCAACTTGACAAATGACTCCAACAAGAAATCAGGTACAAAGGTAGGTGGAAGGCAGCTGCACCACCTTGCTAATTATGTAGTAAAGCCTATGTTTTGCTACTGAGCCCTGCTCAGTGCCACTCTACTGTACCCAAGACACTAAGAATAAAGGAAAAAGAATAGGCAAGGGACCTTAAATAGGGGACATAATCTAAGTTATCAATAAAATAAATTAAAAATAAGTGCGAACACTCTGTGATACAAAAGGAGATAAATCAGAGGGTGGAACTGGAACATATGGAGGGCAGAGTGGGGAATGTCTCAGAGGACAGTATGGAAAGCAGGGTGGTGATAACTGTGCAGGCCTACTAGGCCACAGTAAAGCCTGTATTTTATTCTACATGTCACTGACAGGGAGCGAAGGGACTCAGGTTTTAAAAATGAGTCCAAGGTCCTAGAAAAGGTCTAAATTCTCAATCATTCCCATCTACCCACTTCTCAGTTAAACTAGAGTAAGAATTTTGTAAGTCCCATGGACAGAAAATATCTTTTTACATCCATCCTTTGCAATTAAAAATAAAAACAATTATAAATGTCCAATATAAATTTTGTATGCATGNTAATTCATATTAGCTTAAAATAGCAAAATTCTGAATGAGATTATGAAAGATGGTTTTGGCCTGAAGCAGGAACCAATCAGCAACTACCACAGTTACCCAGAGCTGGATCACAGAACAATTATGATGAGAAGAGGATGGATCAGAGAAAGATCTCAGAGTTGTAGCTAAATGGATCCCTTCAGAGAAGTATGCATATGTACATAAAACTGAAATCAGATTGGTCAGTAAAGCTAACTTCATGCATCTTACATCAGATATAGTTTCTTAATTCAGAAAGGCAAGGAGTCTTAGGTACCCCACGAGAATACTCCTAATCCTACAGGGCTTATAGAACCATGTAAGGCATGTGACAAACAGCATCCTTATATTATCAGAGAAGTATGAAAAAAAAACAGCCAAATGACTTACAACTACACTGATAAAATCTAGTGGCTCTCAGCCATTGCTGCACATAAGTAGAGAGAGAAAACAGGAGGAGGAGAGGAGAGGGGGGAGGGAGAGCACATGGGAGAGCAGGGAAGAGGAGAGGAACACCCTGGCCCTATCCTAGAGCAATTATATTTATAAAGCTCCTGGGTGATTCCACAGCTGACAACCTCTGACCTAAGGCAGAGTCAGCTAATGGCAAGCCACTGCTGACTGCTATCAATTAGAATGCCTAATCAACTGGAACTGCATACCCATTGGCACCAGATCACCTTAGGGACCTCTGCAAGAACACAATTAGCTCAGGGAGATCCTAAACTTTCTCACCCTGCAGCCAGTCATGCCATAATGAACAACAGATAAGAAATTGCAAACTCCAAAATCGGAGTTCAGAGCTGTGAGGGAGAAAAACTTGAACCTCAACCCTGTCCTGAGATAAAGCGCAGCACTCTCAACCCACTTCTGAATGTCTGCATGTAACATTCCTATGTGTGACTCTACAAAGCTGACAAAGAGATATATTTTGAATGTGATAATTAAAACAATAATCTCAATGAAGTGGGCATTATGAGATAATTGGCCATCCGCAGGATTTAAGCAAACTGTGGTATAAACCAAGGACTCTTATCATCAAGGTCAATTACAATAATTGCTTATCTGAATTACATTATTGCTATTGTAAAACCTTATGAAAAAAGAAAGAACACATACTGGAGTGGAATGACCTAGGAGGAGGAGGTNCTGTTGCTCATTTACTGGCCATTTAGGAATTCTGACAATTTTGCTGAGCCCTCACTCACATTCAATACATGCAAATACAGGATTCCTTAGCTGAAAGGCTGAAATACATGGTAACACAGAAAAATGAAGTGGCTCTAACTTGGCCTAACTCTAACTCTAAAAGGAGAGTTCAGAACAGAAGTCCATGGTGATCCAGAGATGGGCTGAATATGTCCCTCTTCTTTGGTGCTCAGTATGTTGAAAGGTGGTAGGACCATCAAGAGATGAGGCTATCTTCAAACAGGATTATTAATAGTTCATGCAGCCCCTGAATCCCTCTAGTTTCCCACCCTACCACATGTATGTTCATGCCATTATCGTGTCATACAAGGCTTTCACTAGAGGCCAACAAATGGACTCACCCCAATTAAGATGTTCAGCCTCTAAAATTGTGAACCAATAAAATCTTTTTCTTTTTAATATACCTATCCTCGGGTATTTTGTGACAACAACAGAAAACAAAGTAACNTGACCCAGTATTATGTCTTAGTCTCTAAAACNGTGAGCCAATGAATCTTTTTCTTTTAAAAAAAATACCTAGCCTCAGATATTTTGTGACAAAGAAAAACAANGTAATACAATCCATTATTATATGTTACACTTTCTTCCCATTAATACTCAAAAGGAGAATTCATGACTGCTTTGTGTTATAACTGAGGCTCTCAATGTGACTAGATTATAGCTTGCAGGAAGATTAATTTTGTTCTCCACATGCCACTTTTATCTTGTCTAGATTAACATATAGGCTCAAGTACCAATGTCAACCAGAAAAGAATCTGGAAAAGCTCTGAAGGCCAAAGAAGGGAAATAGAATCTTCAACCTTCCTTCAGCTAATTGAAATGTGTTAGGCAATAGAAGAGTCTAAGACTTTAAAGTTGTGATTAAACATCAAGACTTTGATGTTTTATATGGTATTCTTCCCCATTACACTAATGAAGTTAATTAGTGGGGAAGAATGCCATATAAAACATCAAAGTTTTGTGTTCACTGTTGACATCAATCCAACGAAACAGTAATAAAGAAATAATTCTGTAAAAGGCATTACCCTTAGAAGAGCTAACTACTTCTGCTTCCAAGCTCAAACTGTACTATAGGGATATTTTTTCAAACTAAACCAAAGATTCTATCCATACTGCAGTTCAACTGTTCTGCAGCAAAGCACATCATTTAATGTAGTGTAATTAAGTGGCCCAAAATGTCACACTGAACAAAAGGACTGAGACATCCCACTGTAGTTACATGGATGGTTGCAAGTAACCACTGCTATGGGATAAAAGAACATGGGAAACACAAAGCACACAGCCACAAGAAGGATACACTGGAAGGTAGAATCTAATTATATATTACTGGACTGGAAAGATGGCTTGTCGGTTAAGAGCACTGGCTGCTCTTCCAGAGGACCCATGTTCAATTCCCAGCACCCACATGGCAGCTCACAACTGTCTGTAACTCTAGTTCCAAAGGATCTAACACCCTCACACAGGCAGGGG
>LZPO01117132.1:20831-50289 GCA_001675575.1 Neotoma lepida
TTCTCAGTTGCCTCTTCTAATTCTCTCCTGTGGCCTTTCTAACTGCCACTTTCATGTTGCTCTCCAGTCGTGAGTCTGGAATTAAAGAGCCTCTTTTGCTCTGAATANGGCCAAGTGCTCTCCAGTTGTGGACATNCATTCTCTAAGAGCAGTACATGGAGANGAGTAGATGATCAGCCTCTTAGGAACAGGATAAGGCTTCGTCTCCACAGGCTCCAAGACTGGATAAGTGATCTNAGCAGGCCATATTTACAATGGCTATAAAATTTGACNATACACATGTCTTACCAAAGGCTAAATGATTTACAGTGGGAAATTTGTTAAATATATAAAAGAAATAGAGTCCTATTTTAACCATCTGGATTTATAAAATTATTAAAATTTGGAAGAGCATTCTTGGGTTCAATGTTTTACATTTCTTGTCCTTGGTCTTTTTCCACTAAAGAATTGTTTTGGAAAATTTGAGTAAGATCTGTTTAACAGCTTTCAAATATGCTGTGAGCCAGAACAAAAAGACAAGAATAAAGAATGCCATAGAGTGACTTAAAAGAAAAATTTCTAAAGTTACATTTTGAATGGGGATGATTTCTTGCAGGAAAATACATGTATTTCTGAAGACCAGATAATCTTCTCTTCATGTGAAATTGCTAGGGGAGAAACTCACATCTGAAAGCACATTCCATCAAAAACTCATTTCTAGTCACTGAAAATACAGAAGTGAATAAAACAACAACAACAAAAAGAGTATAATGTACAGCTCNGGTTTTAATATAAAAATATAGACAATGGGTGGATGAATAGGTAGGTAGGTACTTGATAGGTGCATTACATATGGGTGTAGATAGATGGATGATAAATGCATCAGTTTTACACACACACACACACACACACACACACAAAATTGTGCTGACTAGTTTTAGTCAGCTTGACATAAAGTAGACTATTTGGGGAGAAGAACTCTCAATTGAGAAACTGTCTCCATAAAATTGGCCTGTACCCAAGTTTGTGGGGTATTGCCTTGACTAGTGATTGGTGTGAGAAGGCCCAGTTGACTATGTGTGGTACCACCCCAAGGCTGATGGTCCTAGGTGCTATAAGAAAGCATGCCAAGCAAGCTGTGAAGAACCACCTAGTGAGCAGCACTCCTCCATGGCCTTTGCATCAGCTCCTGCCTCAGGTTCCTTCCCTNAGCTCCTGCCCTGACATCCCAAGATGATGGACTGTGAAGGGTAAGTATAAGAGAAATAAACCCTTTCCTCCCAAAGTTGCTTTCAGTCATGGTGCTGTAGCACAGTGGTGGAAACCCTAACTAAAAGAATAATTGTGAATTGGACAGTGCTTTACAATTTCAGATAGGGCATTCAGGGAAAGCCTCACTTTGAAAGTGGACAAGAATGTGACAGCCCTCTAAGACAGAGGTTCTCAACCTGTGGGTTCCAACCCCGTTAGGGGTCGAATGATCCTTTCACTGGGATCTCCTAAGATCATCGGGAAACACAGATATTTACATCACGATTCATAACAGTAGCAAAATTACAGTTATGAAGTAGCAATGAAAATAATTTTATGGTCTGGGGTCACCACAACATGAGGAACTGTATTAAAGGGTCACAGCATTAGGAAGGTTGAGAACCACTGCAAGAGAAAGCCATTCAAGAAGAAACACAGGAAATCAATACTGTATTGGGACAGGGAGAACTGTCTGGTTACTTTTGACTTTTAGCTCTTTCCTCTGATCACTGTGGCTGAGAGACAAACACACAAACTGAATAAGTGGATATTTCAATATCTAGNCAGGGACAATGGTGGCTGAACCAGACTTGCAGTGATAGTGATGGCTAAAAAAAAGATTTCAGGAGAATAGGGAACCCTGGTTCTGTTCCCAACACCCACATGGCAGCTCGCCAATACTCCATTTCCTGTACTCCATGCCTATACTCCATTTCCAGGGGATCCAACACTCTCTTCTGACCTCCTCAGCCACTGCTGACAGGTGCTGTGCTTATACTCAGGCAGACAAAATATTCATAAAATAAACAAATNTTTTTTGAAAAGATTTCAAAGTACTATGAAGATTTAATAAGCAGGGTTTACTGATAAATTGAATCTTGCCTGTGATAAAAGGAGACATCAAGTATAATGTTTCTGATCTCAACAACTGTATACTTTTTTTTTCTGTATTATAAATTGGGGGACATTACAACAGNATGAAATTTGGTGATGGAAATCAGGGATTTTTTTTGAAATGTTATATTTAAACAAGTAAGGAATTATCTTAAGTAAAAAGTTAGGTACACAGTTGAGAGTTCCAACTGTGAAGAAAATAAATATAAAGCCATCAGAACTGTGTATCAATGGCATTTAAAAGTAATGCAGATGGATAAAAACACATTCTTCAAGCATTGAGTCTTACAATATGACAGCATTTAGGTTTTAGAGAAATGGGGGAAAAACTGAGTGGAGAGGCCAGCCAGTCAGAGGCAAAACACAAAAGAGAGTGGTGTCTTGGAAGCCAACTAAAAGAGTTTTCAAAACAGGAAGTTATGAGCNTTGTAAATCATTAGAGACAGGTCAAGTAAGAGTCTCACTGAGACTGAGTCATTAGATTTCATAACCTGGTAATCACCGTGACCTTGACCAAAACATCTTTAGTAAAGGGATGGGGTCAAAAGACTGCCAGAGACNGTTCTAGAGAGATTGGGAGGAGCAGAATANCAATAGAAAGAAAGAATTTACAAAATTGGTTTTAGGATGTTTGCCTATAAACCGGAAAATGAGGTTGCTGGAGAAGAGATGAAGGGATTTCTTCTCTCTTGACTGAGCATGAAAGTTGTCTTTGAATCCACTATCGTAAGAGATGGGACCCACTGACTTAAGACAGGAATAGGACAGGGGACCTATGAGCTTAAGGGAGATGGTAAGAAATGATGACTAGGAATAGATAAATTTAGAGTCAGTGTAGTCAGGATGCTTGGAGTGTTGATNCAAAATAAACAGACAGACAAACAAAAACCACTTTCAGCTCTCACCTTAAAGGAAATAAAGGATAGCTTATTCTACAGCCAAATTTAAGTGAACATGGCCCAAAAAATGTGGAGCTAGGTTCCATTTTACTATGTGGAGGCAGTTTGATCAAGGTTTTTAGTAGCTGAACAAAGAAAATAATAAATCAGGGCAATTTTAAAAGACACTAATAGATCCATCAGAGGCAGTTACAGCAAGATGGGGGACTCTTTCCTATAGATCTCAAATGCTATCTGGTGACATTCTTAGCTATTGGATTGGTGGGAGCTAATGGTCTGTTAATAGATTCCAAATTTCTATGTATTAGTCATAGAATGTTAGTTCTGACACAGAGATGGGCAAGGAATGGCTACCCAGAGGGCTAAAGCTAGCCTGAGATAGATATGGTAATAAGCCTATGGAGCTGCAACATTCCAACCTCTGCACAACACTGTAGTTCTAGTCAATCAGTCTTTGCAGACACAGCTTCTTTTCAGGAATTGTCATTTGCAGGAGCTATCCTCCAAATATGTGCATGTTAGTGCACGTAGGTCCGTTAGAGACAGTGAAGTTAGTTTTTCTAGGCCAAAATTTTACCAAGTGAGTGATGCAATGAAAACACAAGGCAAGAACTTCAGAGTGTATGCTGGTATAAGTCTAAGATAGATCATGGGGTCTAAGGTGCGTACAGACCAGATACTGCGGGACTAGCTGAAATATTTGATGTAGTTGTTTGTGAATGAGATGTTCGAGGGTAGATAAAGTGTGGATGGAAGGCTCTGGGTAGTGCTGAGATCAATGCGTGGACACAGAGCAGGGACTGAAGAAGAACAAAAGGTAAAATCCTCAGAGGACAGAGGTGAGTGAATGACAGGGAATACTAAGGTATGGGATGGATTTTTCCAGGTTATCAGTTGAAAGTCATTCCAGGGTCACCTCACAGAGGCAGGGTTCGTGAGAGCGTATGGATGACTGTTAGAAGATAACCTAAGACGATAGCACACAATTCAGAACTGCGGTTGTGGTAGAGAAGAAGCTGAAAGAACCATCTCATNGGACTGAGCATTGATGAGCAACTGTTCGATGACATAAAGATTTTCCACTGGATGTAGGTGATTATGTGTGCATAAATGTGAGTTTTTAGTATCTGGATTTTCAGTATAATTTAACTGTAATGAATCTAAGTTCAAGTTTAAACAGTCGCATGTGGCTGGTGGATAACGTATTGAGCAATGTGTCAATGTAAAGAAACAAGGATGACGCCTACCTTAGTGTGAGCCTCAGAGAACAGGAACATACGAGTTAACTCAGCTATGGATCAGCCTGTGGAGGAAGCAGTGCCAGGTAAGAACCAGGGCACAGGAAATAGTTTATTAGCAGTGACTAAATCCAGAGGGCGGTATGTGAAACCCCAGGAACTGGAGAGAGGGAATGACTATAGAGAAGAAGGGGGTGAGACCATCTTTCCTCCTATGTACATTATAGTTATTCTATGGCTTTAGGAATTTAAGCAATGGGTTCATGATTTATTAATTTAGTGGCCCTCAGAGGAATAATTACAGTGCTTCACATAACATTGGTATTAATAGCTACTTGCCAAAGAGCAACTTTTAAAAATTATCTGACAGATAAGCTTATTCATATCGATAGGATCTAAAATACAAGGGTCCGTCAATATTTATACTACTCTCCAAGCTCTCCACACTGATTGCCTTGGTACAAATGAGATGGGGTTTTAAACGCCCATTAAAGTTCTTCTGTGTCAACAGAAGGCAGCAATTAACTGTTGGAAATCAAACAGCCCTNTTTGGAAAGCAGTATTTAATGAGACTTCAAAGGCTAGTTAGCCTTACTGAACAATTCCCTTGGAAGGACTCTGTAGCTGTCTTTCATTTATCTCCTGGCAATCCTACAGGGGGTTTGCTACATATGTGTGACAGAGGACACCATCACGTAGGAGGAGGGTCATGCTGGTTAAGTTCATACAGACAGGAAGTATAAAATCTGAGATTAAAGTCACATTTTTTTGTATTTGTGGATGCCTAATGTTTATTTAGTTTTTTTTAATTTTTGAGATTATCCTATAATTATAACATTTCCTCCCTTCCCTTTCCTCCCTCTGAAGCCTCCCTCTGCCCCTCCTCAATTTCCTTCAGATTCATGGCCTCTTTTTTCACTAATTATTTCATGTATACATTTTTATGTATATACATATATCCTATTATATATATACATACAACCTAAATATAAATATGTGTGGCAGTTTGAAAGAAAATGGCCCCCAAAGGGAGTGGCACTAATGGGACATGTGACCTTGTTGGAATGGGTGTGGCCTTGTTGGAGGAAGTGTGTCACTGTGGGGGTGGGCTTTGAGACCTCCTATGCTCAAGCTACATCCAGTGAGACAGATCACTTCCTGTTGCCTGAAAGCCAAGATGTAGGGCACTCAGCTGCCTCTCTATCACCGTGTCCCACCATGATGATAATAGATTGAACCTCTGACTGTAAGCGAGTCACTACAATTAAATATTTTTTTCTTTATCAGAGTTGCTATGGTNATGGTGTCTCTTCACAACAATAGAAACCCTAAGACAATATGTAGATACATGTAACCTAAATATAACCTGTTGAGCNCATATAATGTTACTGACATAATCTCTAACAACAATCCACAAACATTTGTTTTTATGCCCATAGATAAGTTTAGTCCTCACTCCTCATCAAGGAATCTTCTCTTACCAACAGATGGAGGAGATCACAACAGAAAAGCACAACCAATAAAAATGCAAAGTTGTGGAGCCCAGTCCCAATGGATACATTTATAAAACACTCCTGCACCTAAGACTCAGGGAACATTGTGGAAGAGAGGGCAGAAAGATTGTAAGAGGCAGAGGATCTGGAGTTTGCTGTCAATTTGTGTCTCCTAGTAACGTCAGAAGCTACATCCATAAAGTCTCACCAAAATGACTACCCAGATGTAAGATGAACAAGGATAACAATGGACATGCGGTGGACACAGTGGACAGAGAAGGATAATTATTGTAGATTAATTCAAATAACTAAGCAATAGTATTTGCAAAATTTTAAATGTCAAATTAAGACTCGTATTCAGTAAAAAAAAAATTAAATTATCAATAGACTAGATATGGCAATTCTATTTTGTAAATATTTCTAAAAGTATATTTTCTTCTTGTAAGAAAATTTAAAATTATAAAGAAAAATAAATGCGTAATTTTAGGTGCTTACTCCTGGTTGCTGGTATCAAGGCAGTGAATATTGTCACAATCTGCCATAAGACTTTAGTAACTTTTCCTAGGTCAAAAATCATTGTCTTCAGGTCAGTAATTAAGCTCAAAATACATTATTCAAGTCTTTTCTTCATGATACTATGTTGGTCTGTTTTCCATGACACAATACAATGTCCAATGTTGGCACATTATAAAGAAAATAGGTTTATTTAGCAGATATTTTTGAAACCTGAAGTCTGGTTAGAGCTCTAGTGGGGGTCCCATTGGGTGATGCTGTCACATCATGGCAAATGGCATCATGGCAAATGGCATCATGGCGGGTGTCTGTAACACAGGGAGACGTCACAGGATGAGAGAGGAGAGCAAACAGCAGGGAGGGATTAGACTTGCTCTTCTATAAGTAAGTATTCTTTCTCAAGTCTAATGAGGGTTCCATGAGAACCTCTTTAGTCTTTTCTGTTGATAATAGCCTAAAACATTCCAGGCAATGAGGGGGACTTCCTGAAAAACAACTGCTGTTTATCCAGGACCCAGAGCATAAAAAAAAAAAATAAGTATCCAGCTCTCTATTTTTGAGTTATACGGACATAAGTTTTAATCTTGGTCTTAAAATTAACCATGCAAATGCGGGTACTTAACATTTCCCATATAAGTGTGGTTACTTTTAAACTCTTTTGATCTGCTATATTTTGGAGATTTGTTGTTTATTTGTTTGAGGCAGGGTCCTATTCAATACAGGTTGGCCTTGAATTCACTACGTAGTAAAGGATGACCTCAAACTTCTCTTGCCTCCAGGTCCCAAGTGAGAAAATGGTAACAATTCACCCCTACGCCCAGCTGAGAATGATAGTTACCCTTCACTGATGTTGGAATTGAGTGAAACTCCATGTGTTGAGGGTAAAAGACAGTGCCTTGCATATAGTAAGTGAGCATGAGGAGGAGAGAGGATGAAGAGGGAACCGAACTCCATGGACACCAATGGAAGAATATTCAAATAGATTGAAATAGGTAGGAATCCATAATAGTAAACCAAGCAGAGTGTATTGGCATATGACTATAGTGTGTGTGTGTGTGTGTGTGTGTAAAACAATAACAGTTAAAGAAAAGAAGCCATGAATTTAAGATGGAATCAGAGGGAGTGGTTGGAGGTAGGAAAGAGAAGAGGATAAATGATGTAATTAATATTTTATTTTTAAAAAATAAAAGAACTACTTTTTGTGTAATTAGAGTTGTTTTTTATAATTTCTTTTTAAAATACTTTTGATTGGATTTGTTATTTGACAGTTTCATATATGTGTATAATGCATTATGACTTATCTCACCCTCCCACTTTCTTTTATTTTTCTCCCACCCTTGTCAATGCCCATACCTGTCCCACACTCATGTCTCTTTGTTCTGTGACCCACTGAGTTTAATTAGGGCCATCTTTGTGAATAATGAATAATAATGGAATAATATTAATCATAAAAGATAAACTTCTGTCACTTTATTAACGTAAGTGGAACTGGACAGCACCACNTTAAGTGAAATAAGCTAGGCACGGGAAGACTAACATCGCCCACTCACTAAGGGTNAAACTAGTAACACAGAAGTAAAATAGATGTCACTAGAAGAGTTGGCAGGAAGCCTGAGTCCATGGTGTTAACCAAGATACAACTAGACGGAAGTAATTCTAATGTTCTACAGCAGAGTAGGGTGAACATAGCCTGCAGCAAATAACTACACATTCCAAAAATCACTAGGGGAGAAAAGCATTTGGTTTCCAACACACAGAAAAAACATCTGTGTAGATGGAAATGCTGGCTGCCCTGACTTGGTCATTACACATTGTATACATGTAGCGAATTATAATAATGCACCCAAAAATAGTTACACATTTTAAAATGTGAAGTTCTATCAGGAGATAGAGATTTGGGGTGGGAGGGTAGTGAGTGGGCTGAGTGAGGAATGGGACAAGGAAAATATGAAGCCATACAAGATGAAATGTTGACTGCTACCTACTGTGTTGTGGGTTCCAGAATGTGTATTGTGAAATTTACAATTTATTTTTTTAAAAAAAAAAATCTATCCAGCCTGGTATGTGTGCACACCCAGGACTCAGGAGGCAGAGACAGGCAGATGTCTGATTTCAAGGCCAGCCTGGTAAACAGGAGGAGAGACAGGGCTACACAGAGAAACCTTATCACAAAAAAAAGAAGAAGAAGAAAGAAAAGAAATTAAAAATCCATCCACCCACCAATGGATATCATGGTTGATACTGTATATTGGCTATTGTGACTAGTGCTGCCATAATCACGGATGTTCGGGTANCTCTTTGACAAAANGATTTCATTTCGTCTGGAAACTCAGTAGTGTAGTTGCGGTANAGTAAAATGGTACTTGCATTTTTGTTTTTTGAGGAACCTCCATCAGGGTTTTCATAATGGCTGTATCAATTTACATTCCCACCAACAGTAGGTGAGTTGTTACATTCCCACCAACAGTAGGTGAGTTGCCCACTCTCTTCATCCTTTCCCATACTTCTCTCATCCTTTTGAAAATAGCCATTCTAAGCAGGGGGAAGTGAAACTTCAGTGTGGTTTTACTTACATTTCCCTGGTGATGAGTGATGTTGAGCACTTTNCTATATAGTCATTGGCAACGTGTATTTCCTCGTTTAGGAAATGTCTATTGAAGCTACTTGCCCGTTATTTAAAATTGAATTGGCTTTTTGCTATTGTTAGAATTCATCTATATTCTGGACACTCACTCTTATCTGCTAAGCATTATGTCAGTTTTTTATATTCTATTATCACTTCANAGTGGATTGTTTCCATTAGGGTGCAGAGGCATCTTGGTTTTATAGAACCCCATTTGTTTACTTTTGCTTCTATTNTCTGTGCTTTTGGGGTCGTATAAAAATNTTTGGCTCTCCCAATGTCTCGAAGGCATTCCTTCATCATTTCTTCAGTAGTTTTCCTGTTTTAGGTCTTATAGTCTTTGATCTCTATTGAGGTGGGTTTGGGATCACATGAAGTGTAGGGGGTTCATTTCATTCTTCTGCAAAGATAGATAGATAGATAGATAGATAGATAGATAGATAGATAGATAGATAGATAGAGAGAGAGAGAGAGATAGACAGACAGACAGACAGACAGACAGACGGACGGACAGATAGATAGACAGATAGATGATAGATAGATATGCATATATAGCCATGTTTCTCAGTGCTATTTTGGGGAGATCTTGTCCTTTCTCCAGTGTTCTCATTACTTTTCTCAAAAATCAGTTGGCCATGCACACATAGATNAATTTCTGGATAGTTATTCTGTTCTGAAATTGGCCAATGGGTCTGTTTTGTGACAANACCATGTTGTTTTGATTACTATAGGTTCATAGTATGTTTTGATATTATTTGTATTGTGACAGTCTCAATTCTGTTGTTTACATTCAAGATTATATTGGCTATTCAAGGTCTTTCATAGGTCTNTATGAATTATGTGACTTTTTCTTTAGGTCTATAGAGAGTGTTGTTAGTATTTTGAAGTGAATTATACTAGATCTATTGGTCATTTTAGGTAGTGTGGATATTTTATCAATATTAATTCTACCAACCCATAAACAGGAGACATCTTTCCATTTTTGAAATGTCTTTTTCATTTCCTTGGCTAAAGCCTTCTTGTTTCCACACATTCACATCAGAACAAACTGGGCCATTTCCTCATTAATACCACCAATGTGCCTTGTTCATACCTTTAGAGACATTTAGAGAGTGTAGATATTTCCTAAGTCCAAAACTCACTCTTAGTTGTCCCTCTGCTTGTTGACAGTGTGGTTGTTACATAAAATGTATTCAAGGAGTGTTCAGTGAAAGGTGGAGAAGAACAGAGAGAGGGGGAGAGCTTAAGGAGTGAAAACTTGGTATGCTTTCTCACAGTGCTAGACATCATGCTAGATTCTTTATAAACACACACACACACACACACACACACACACACACATTCTTAGCAAAGGACAAGAAAACTGAGAACTGTAGTAGTATAGTAACATGCTGGAGTTCATGTAGCAGTAAGCATCGGAGTCAGAGTAACTGTGATCTGGCCCTCATGGCTACAAAATACATGATTTTTCATGCCATTCCATCTGCTTTCATTTTGTTGAATAAAACCATAGCAAAACAGCATATTTCACAGACTATTATTGATCAGAAGTGTCCTGAGAGGAACAGCTTAGGGAGCTTCGATACCTTAAAGGACATTTTAGCACTTAAACACCTTTGCTTTGAGATTCTTCGTGCCAATAGCCTACCATGCACTTCCTGAAGGAATTAGTTGTTAAGATGCCATACCTGAAAGTGTACGTATCAGTGTGATTCTTGGTAGCTGGTCTGCACATTATCAGTGTATGTAGGACCATGTGTGCATGTTCAGAGAAAAAACTCGGGCATCCCTCCTTGTCACCATCCAGCTCTTTCTTCTCTGTTTTGTTTTTGTTTTTAGACAGGATTTCTTACTGGCTTGGAACCCTAGTAGGCTAGACTGGCTGGCCAATGGGTCCCAGGGATCTAGCTCTCCCCATCTCTCCAGTACCAGGATTACAAGCACATGCATCATTTTGGCTTTTTCTACATGGGTTCTGGGGGTGGAAGGCAAACATGCATTCTACTCACTACGCCGTCTCCTCAGTTTTCAGATTATGGCCTTTAAGTCGGGTTTGTTTTAACATAAATTGAATGCCTAAGGCCCTGAATCCTACATCAACTGTGGACAAGACAAGGCTGGCAAAAGGAATTACCTAGTTTCCCAGCCTCGAGGACAGGGTCTGTACTCTGGATCTACAGTCTCTCTAACTGGGACACCAGTAGGTGCCTTTCTTGTTCAGATGCAAGAGCTTTTCAGAGCAACAAGTCAGATGACTATGAAACAGTGGTCAGCTGCACTGCAATTTGTTGCCAAGATGACAAAGGACAGAAAGTACAAACAGGGCAATGTAGGAGGCCCGGTAAGAAACACTGGGCCATCCCAGTGTTGTGTGGTGCTGAACTGGGTCACGTAACTCCTCTGCTTGGAAGCCCTCAATCAAGCAGGACTTCTATAGCCCACAACTGTAATTTCAAACCACAAGAGGAAACAAAACTGCCTCAAACTTTTATTTTGCTGAGGATGTGGACGATTTTAAATATGTCTGTTTGACACATGCCTATCTGACTTCCCAGTTCCCTGAGATTTCTTGCATGTCAGCCATAAAGCTATTCCCGGCCTGCTCTAACTGGATTTATGCATTCTACATCTGGTATTCAGCAAGCATATTTTTCTTCCTTCTTCATTGAACTCTTGCCCATACACACACTCGGGGTCTCATTTTAATAGTAGGATTATTCCCTGTGTATTTAAATACACAGGAAACAGGAAATCATCTGAAAGGACACGGTGAGCTCATGGTTATATCACTCTCTCCCACAAGCCCGTTTGGAATCAAAGACAAAGACAAGATCTTGGAACTTATAGCTTGGAGTTATTCAACCTGAGAGGCGACTGACCTTAAGTTCCCTCTCCTGGTTCTTAACATAGTAAAAATTAAGAACATGATTCCAAGAGTCAGGAGAAAGATTTTTCTTTTCAAAATAAACCTCTGTTTAACTCTCAGAAGTGTGAGGACTCTCACCAAATCTGTGCTAAAGGAGGGGTGTAGAAGGAATCCACAAACAGGGCAGCAGGGATGGCTCCTCAGCATTCAAACACTGTACATAGTTGGCACAGGCTCTAAGAGAAGCCCATAATGTCAAAGTTATCAGTGATCACTGTCATTTATGAACCATGGTCACACAGTCACCACCAGACCACATGAGTTAGATACTATGAGGCCTGTTTAACAGATGAAAGGAGTTTGATCTCTTAAAAATTCAATTGCCTGTGAGATACGCTTCACCTCCAATTGGAAGTCTCTCCGTAGGTTGAGGTTTCCTAGGATGCGCTTCTACGGCAACCTTGGAGAAAAGTTCAAGAACACACTTTTTTTACAGCACACTATGAATTGAAATCCCCAGGGTCTGTCACTGAACTCGACCAAGAGGGAGACCAAAGATGCTCGGAGTTGAGAGTGATGACTCCCAGAGTCCTGGTTCATCAAAGAAGAAATTAGAATTTGTATGTTCCAGTACATAAATACCGGTACCTCTTTCTCATATGTAAATCAACTGTTAGCTCTAAGGCATGTTTAATTTGCATATTTAATTTCCCAACCATGCTGGAGAATAAAGTATTTGTGAAAATGGGATGACGGCATTTGGCTCTGAACCAATGACTCAAATCCCAACTATTCAGTCTTTTCAAAGTTCCCTTCTCTAGCTCAGCACTGGAAGGTTTGCCAGTTCTTATCCTACCTACCTCCCTNGGGTTGATCTTCCCACTCATCCAAACACACCACTCAATATCAACCCATCGCTCGCTTCTTCCCCGCTGTCCTTATTGTTATCCGGCTCATATACCCTTTACCTCCTCAGTCTGTCTTCCCCTTAGTTTATTGCTTGGAAACTTCATTATTTTGCACTTTTTAATTTTTCTGAGATGGGGTCTCACTCTGCAGCCCTGGCAAACATGGACTTTTCTGTNCAGGCAGACTAGCCTCAAACTCAGAGATCCACCTGCCCCTGTCTCCTGAGTGCTTGGATTANAGATGTGGGCTACCACCCCAAGCTTTTTGCACCCATTTTTGTTTTAGTTTTTTGTTTTGTTTTGTTTTTTGAGGTTATAATACAGTTAAATCATTTCCTCTTTCCCCTTTCTTCTCTTCAAACTCTCCTACATACCTCTCTCTTTCTCTTTCAAGTTCATGGCCCCCTTTTTTAATAATTGTTGTTTTACACACACACACACACACACACACATATACACACATTCATAAATGCATAACTACAGCCTACTCAGTATGTATAATGTTGTGTGTATGTATGTTTTCAGGACTGGCCATTTGGTATTGGATAATTAGTATTGGACTATTTCCCCAGCTCTCACATTCCTTAGTTGCCGTAGTTCTTTGGCTATGGTTAAGACTTCCTGGGCTTCCTCCAGTCCACATTAGTATATGTTTTCCAATTATTATTTCATTATTTTTCTTATAGCATTCTTTGCCTCCTTAACTATTCTGAAATTCTTCAGAGTTAAGCAACCTAACCCACTCCATGGAGTCTTGAAAGCATGTGGGTGTGTGGAGTCACAAAGATCCAAGCGTGGGACCTGGTGCTGGTTTGCACCTCCTCAATAGAGCCAGTTGTGTCAAGTGTGCCAACCACCTCTTCAACTCAGTTTTTAAGGGCATCATGTTGGTGGTTGAACTTGACGGTTGTGGGAGTTCGTATCATGGAAATTAGCAAACACTACAAATCACAGCTGTATTTTCCTCTCTTGGGGCAAGGGGAGCATTCTGCTAGCACTGACTTCTCACTACTAAGAGTGTGGTCTTCAGATCCCAGTGCAGACATTACTGTGAGCCTGTCGGAAGTATAGTCTCGTCTTACTTCAAACCTTCCCAGCTAGAGTTTTACACTTTAACAAAAACCTGGGGTAAGTTTGTGCACACTGAAATGTGAAGAAGGAATTTTTCAATGCACCCCTTTTAATTTAGAGCTGGTTTCATGAAGACTGTGCTCAATAATTGTTATATAGATTGAGATTCATAACGTGAAACTATTTCAAACCTCCAGGCTGCTTACCAAAGGGCTGAGATATATTTGTCCTATTTACACAGTTATTACTGTGATGTTCTGATGAGCTTGTTTTNAAAGGTTGAAGCAGAACAAAGTCCAACAGCTTGAGGAGATCTAGATTTGAATATTACATAAGTGCATACCAACCCAACAAAGGAAATTAAAAGCATTTTCAGGAATAGAGAATTTTTCTTCTTCCCACTTGTGATCTTGATGGATTTGTGGTACCTAACAAGTCAAATAAAAATTAAAGCCAGAGACAATACTAAGGACAGGACACAGCTACAGCATATTTTTATTAGAGGCTTTTCCAAGGAAATTGTATATTGAAAAACAAACAATTCCTTTTTTAATTCAGAATAAAGCATGAAGAATAAGTTAAGAAGCATGTGTGAAACTTGTTATGCCCAATTCTAATTGACAGTTTCTGAAAAGTTGTATTGTGAGGANCGGGCAGGGAGCGGGGGTTGGTTTCCTACCGACAGAGTATTAACTATGGGATCAAACTCTTTGAGTTCAAATTCTTCTATGCACTGTGTGATCCTAGGAAACTCAATCAGTTTCCTGTGAAATGAAAGTGTAAGGACATCACCCTCCTCAATACGGTGAGTCTACTGACCATTCCTGCTGGCCACCTGGACTTGAACTTGCTGACTCTGGAGATGGGGTCCTGCAATTGAACNTTNATCCCCATACCCTNTGCANCCTAAGGCATGGATGAGTAAATTGCTCCAGATGATGGAGCAATACTTGCCCATAGTGAAGGCTCTGTGAGGTATTTCCAAGGAGTTCTGTTAAACCATGTTCTTTGGGTTCCTGTGCTGTCTGTTTGTCATCACACAAGTGAGTCTGGGCCATCATAATTACAAAGCTATATATGACATTTCTCTGGCTATATTACACCAACTGAAAAATCCAGACTAGTAGGAGTGTAGCTCTGCGGTTGAGCTCTTGCCTAGCATGCAAGGAGTGTAGGGTTTAGTCCTTGGTGCTAAAAATAGCAAAAGAAGATGCAGATTTAGGCATGCCTTAGGCAAATGTGTGAAAGCATTTTGCAGCCTAGGTAGTTGCCCTCTGCTTCTGGAGAGCTTTGAAATTATAGGTGACTGGAGCCTATGCCCAGAAGTGGTGGTGTAGTTCATACATGTATTAGCATCCAGAAAGCTNCNAAGTGATTCTGATCTGGAGCCAGGATTAACAGCAGCNGACCCAAGGGCATGATTGAACAGATGCATAAACCAATTAAGAAGCAAACTGAGCAGTAATTTGAGGAAAACAGATTTAGAGACTGGATTGACCTGGAAGCAGCTGTTGCCTTTTTTGTTTCTAGGGTTGGCTAATCAGCTCTGTAGGTCCTGAATCAAATCGTGATGGTGGCACTCCCTAGGCCAGCAGGCTGGGATGGGAAAGGGGAGGGTTGTCACTTGACTTTCCTGGGGAGGTCAAAGACATGTCTATANGCCCCATAGACCACTGATTCTAACAGGACCAGCTTGGTGAATTAATAGATTTATTTGGGTTACTTATAGGATCATAGGTGACTTACAGGCAGCTACACTCCCAGACTATTTCTTATTTTGGAATTTCTTATGTACTTTTGCATTAGATCACCTCTAGTTGAGGGAGTAGGGATTGTGGTTTTATTTTCAAGGAGGGTCAGTAAAGGGTCATTTGACCAGCTCCCTCTGACAAGGAGTGTTGACAATACCGTTATTATAGACCTAGCTATCTACTGTGTAGTTCCGTTGATTTCTGCCATGACAGAAGGCCCCATGATGGTCATGGTTATGTCAAGCTCAGAGGAAACAATTATACCACAATGGGATAATTTCTTCCCACTACTTGTGTCCATAAGCACTTAATCTGACCAAAAATCGNTGACTCCCCATCTTGTCCTTTTCTAGAAGGAATGCCAAGTATTGGGAATAAATTAACATCATAAAATTGCTTTAAAAACCTGTAAATTCAGGAAGAGATTTGGGAGCTGGAAGAGGGTATAAACTGATACTGAAGCAATATAAGCTGTATTTTAAATTCTAAATATTTCTCAAGTTGCACTGCAGACCATCATCTAGCTAGGGCTATGTTACAGATGAGTTAAATCAGTGCTGCTGGGTCTTGTTTTCTCCAATGGCTCTAAAGAAAAACCAAGTTGATGGACTAAGGAGATCACTGTTTTTCTCATAGTTCTCCCAAATTCCTCTTCTCAAATTTTTTAAGTCATTAAGCCTGAGATGTACATTGAAAATACTTAGTTGAGGTAGAAACTCTGTTAACATGGTTTAATCACCCAGTATAAATTCTTTGACAGATGACAAACAGACAGATAGATAGATAGATAGATAGATAGATAGATAGATAGACAGACAGACAGACAGACAGACAGACAGATAGATAGATAGATAGATAGATAGATAGATAGATAGATAGATAGATAGATAGATTCTTCTAGATATTGAAGAGGTAATTTATTATTGAATTCACATAATCTATAATGCATGAGTGGAATTACTTCAAATATCAGAGTGATGAGAAACAGTATATCAGGCATGATTTCAAGAGACAAGAGTCATTTATTAGTTAGTTGTCACTAGTACTGTATAGCTTATGAAACTATAAAGAAAACTAAATTACAAGGTGCTATGGCTTCCTTTATGACATTGTATTCCACCACTAATTGGCATGAACAATTAGCAGTGTAGCTTGTTACCTGATTATGGTGGAGATGCTTTTTTTCTTTGAAGAATCAGTGGGGGAAAAGGAGTTTTTCAGTATTTCTTCAGTATTCATTACTAAGTGCAGTGGGTTGCAGAAGGCACTTAAGTACTAAGTCGTTAGGATTAAGCCAGTGTCAAACATTTTCTTTCAAACCCAAACAAAAGTCTTTTCCTCTTGAATACATCATACATGTTACATATGCACATTATCAGAGTGATGGCAAGAGTGCACTTTGAATCAGGTTTTGGAGCAGTCTATATTGTTTCTCCCCTCCTGACTCTGAAATGTCGGAAAGGTAGCTTTGTGAAAGTTGTCACCTGTAATACCTGACACCCCTTCTCTTGTCTCACCACCCCCCCCCAGCCTTGATTCTTGAGGTCAAGAGGACTGGACTGAGGCTTTTGTTGGAGTCACTGTGGCCAGAATCAAAGGCTTCCTTCAATGCACTCCGTGGAGAAGATAATTTAAGACAGTTGCTTCTATTAACCTTATCTATTTTTCTTTTCCTATCCCAAATTCTTTAAATTTAAAATTATGGTGAGCTACTATAAAATCCAATATTTAGAGCCACGTTGAAAACAGAGGAAGAAAATGTCAATAATTTTTTGTCTTTGAATCAGCTCTAAATATGAAAATACAAGGTTTTTAGGAGTCTCGGTTCTAAACTTTATGCCTTTACAGATAAAGATATAACCAGAGGTGGGGAGGGTTAGTAGAGGGCTCAGTAGGGAAAAGCACTTCCTCTGCAGGCCTCAGAAGTGGAGTTCAGATCTGGAGAACACATGTAAATACAGGCCAGATCTGACAGCCCACATGTAATCCCAGCATGTAGAGAGCATAGATAGGGGATCCCAAGAGCAAGCTGGCCAGTGAGACTACTCAAATCATCAAACTCTGGGCTCAAGTGACCTCACNTTAACATATAGAGTGGTGAGTGATTGAGGAAGTCAGCAGACATTAGCCTCGAAGTGCACATGCACACACATCTGTATACACCTACAATGCATGTTTACTCACACATGCAAACACGAACACATGCAAAAAAAAAAGAATTTGGGTATGAAACTCTGAGAAAAATAAACAAACGGGGACTCCAAGCATGTAGGATAATTTATGCCATGCCCTAAAAGAGCCAGCTGTAGGCACCAGGCTTCCAAGATGCTGATTGAATTGAGACATTGTGTTAATAAGCTTTTGTTATTGTAACAAAATACCTGGAATAGTCAACTTAAGAGATAATTTGTCTTTTGGCTCACAGCTTTAGATGTTTCAGTCTTTGTTGCTTTTGGATCTGTGGTAACATAGAGGAAATTGTTCATGTCACAGCCAAGATGGACAAGTATAGAATCACTTTCAGTGGACACATCCACAATGACCAGAATCTTCCTGCTAGGTCCCAGTTCTTAGGGGCTCCACCACCTCCCAATAGCATCCCAGGCTGGTAAACAAGTCCTTAACAAACAAGTTTTGGAAGCCTTTAAAAATTCAAATTATTAAAGCCATTTGAAAATCCATATGGAAACCTGATACAGGAGAAGCTTTCTAAAATATATTCATATGTATATGTGTGTGTGTGTGTGTGTGTGAAGTCACCAAATAATAGGGGAGAGAATGCTTAGACTAGACATCTCATGCCACCAAGTTAAGTCTCCAATGTCAGGAATGGGTTATACACTGTTGAGTCATTGGCCGAAGTGACCCTATGGAAANCCCCAAACATTATAGGCTATTACCAAAAATATTGGTTATTCTCCACAAAAAAAGGCCCCATTTGCTGAAGACAACACTTACTTATGTCATCGAACATGGAGAAGTTGAGCTAGTGCTTAACTAGACACTTTATCCCTATTGATATACTGGAAGGTACCCTGAACACTACTAGAGGAGAAATATCTCCCAGCTACAAATCCCGCAACCTACAATGGTGACCTACCTACAAGATATGCTGGTACAATAGTGGCACAAATTATGAGAATAATCAACTACTTTTTAATTGGATGCAAGGCCTGCTCCACGAGGTGGAACCCATACTATACACTGGAACCCATACTATACACTGCTAATGTGACCAAGAACCCATGACTAGATAGGTCATAGGCCCAGGGGAAAAGCTTCTACTATTATTCTGCTAAAGGAAAATAGCAACTAAATGACTCCTAATGACATACTGCTATGCCCATAGATCAGTGCCTTGCTCAGCCGTTATCAGAGATGGATCTCCTTTTACTGGAGATGGAAATTAAAATGGAAACTACAACTGGACATTGTGCGGAGAGTGAAAGACTTTGGAGCACTCGGTGCCAAATAGGATGTTTTAATGAACCTGCTCTACTCAAGTATCAGGCGTCTATACAGAAAAGGAGGTAGAAAGTCTGTAAGACCCAGAGGTGATGGATGACTCCAAGGAAACAGTGTCTTCCAGACACACCAGGATGATGCTCACATGATCTCACAAAGACATTGGAAGCATGCATAAGGCCTGCACGGGTTCAAGCCAGAAGGGGTCCCAGCACTGGGACAGGAAGATGGTATGGGGTTCCATCCCTAACCAAGAAGCTATCTGCAACTGATACCCACTGGCAAAGGGAAAAATCAGTGTTCTGATTTTCTGAGGAGTGTCACTCATTATATCACCTACACTTTAGGGCAGGCCCCATGCCCAGGAGTAATTGGCCAACACAAAAGAAACTCCATAAAGTTTTTTTTTGTTTGTTTGTTTAATTTGTTTTGTTTTGGCTTCTATTTTTCTTCTCTTATTCGTCTTTTGCTTGCTTTGATTTTCAATTTTGTGTTACTTTTTTATTTATTTCCTTTATTTGAAGTGGGGGCATAAAACTGGGTGGGTAGAACTGTGAGGAAGATTTTGGAGGAACTGGGGGAGAGGAACAAACATAATCAAAATATATTGTATGAAAGAAAAAATCTATATAAAAAAATCCAAATTAGACAGAGCAAGAAAGGAGGAAAGAAAATATGAAAGTGACTACAAGTGCTTGGGGTTCGATTTACAATGAATTCACAACGTGTTGATTTTCAGTCAGTGGCAGTGGTCAAAGAAGCAAGTTTAGAAGAAAGTGACCCTGACAACAGGAAGTAACTGTGTTCAAAAAGCAACAGGTGGTGATAAGGTAACCAGTGCCACCAATTTTCCCCTCATCTCAATAAAATATAATTTCTCCAAGAGAATCTCTCTCTCTCTCTCTCTCTCTCTCTCTCTCTCTCTCTCTCTCTCTCTCTCTCTCTCTCTCTCTTTCTCTCTCTCTCTTTCACACACACCCCTTCTCAACTGTGGGCAGAAATAGCAAAGAGGAACAAAGGAATTTCAAAGTCATTTAAAACTACCCTGTGACTTGGGTAAATTAGCTGAAAGGGAGATGATCAAGGCAACAGAGTCCTAGGGTTACCTGGGTATCATGAGCAAGAACTGTAAAATAGAAGGCAGCAGCACAAAGGCAGTCACACAAAGGCTAGCTCTTATTGTCTCTGATGGCATCTATCCAATTACAAAAATATTCCTGGNGCTGAAAAAAATGCACCTTGTGTTTTAGTGACAGGTTAAGAGGACTGTAGGGGCAGGCAGGGATGTGTCCAAAGTGCTTGAATGTACAGCAAAGGTCATTTATATACTTGTATGCCTGGAAAGGATATAGCCCTACCTGAAATTTATTTTCTTCATANACTCTGTTACTATAAAAAGATACTCCTTAAAATTCTACCAAATTATACATCCAGGACTCTTTAGAGCAGTGTNTTTATTTTTAATTTGAAGGTGCCCTTGGGTGTTCCCATGTTCACAGTCAAAGCCAAAGACCTCAAAAGGGTCCNCAGCTTGATTGGTCAGCTCAGTGCTGGAATGCAATTTGCATCCTACAGCTTCCTAAGCTCCCTTGAACTGGAACTAAGAAACACCTCCCTGGGAAAGCAACTCCTAGAAGCAACTATTTGTTTATTCATTTACTCAGGGCTAAGTTGTAAGCAGACATCCAGGAAAGCACCTAATACTTCCCAATGGTTCAAGGAGCTTCTTTGATTCCCAGGGGCACATTCTGTGGGGTTGCATGGGTCATGTTCATTCTATATTGTTGGACGTAGAAACTTCCGTTCGCCTTCACTAACTTAGGGCTTGCGTGAAATCTCTCTGGCCTTTTAAATCCATGGATCCCGGGTGAAACCATGAGCAAAATACAAAAGAAAACAAAATCAAGCAAATCTTGTTCCCCTGGGGGCTCGAGTCCTTCCAAATCAAGTCTGAAACACCGTCAATTTTATTCTTCCCAATCATGTCTAACACTTCAGTCAATCCTCCGCTGGGAAGAATTTATTGTAAGGCCATTTCTGAGTGACTCAGTATGGAGATATTCAAGAAGTTAACAGACAGGGCAAATTCCAAAGACCTTATAATCTCATAAAATGACAAATAGTAAACACTAAGCAATATTGTAACAATATAATGAGATACCAGGTGGAAAGAATTGAGAAAAGGCCTGATTAGGGTCCTGATTAATTTGGTGCCTGAAGGAAGAAAAGCACTGGGGAGCTTATTTCCAGCATATCCCTGGGTCTGGAAAGACTGAATATATTTGCAAAATGCAGACTTCTTTTGAAAAGTTATTCAAAATGGGCAAAGAAGAGGACAAAACAAAAATGGACTCCCCTTTTAGACAGTCAAGAAATAGTGATAACTAGCTCCCAGGTACAGGAGAATTCAACTCAACATTTCCAAACACACAAAAAATGGAGCTAAGCAATATTTCCACTTGTGAAAGATAAATCAGAACTCAAAAGCAAGAGAAGAAAATCTCCAGTGCCATGACACAGAAGGCATGTAACAATGACACAAACCAAGAGAGATGCTAGGTCTTGCAGCCTGGGGTTGTTAGTGTCCTTTAAGGACAGACTTTAGTTCAGGAACATACGTTCACAGCAAGAATAAAAACTTGGCTTCCTTTCTTGATATATTGTGTACCCTAATAAAGCTTGCCTGAGGATCAGAGAACAGAGCCAGCCACTAGATTAGACATAGAGGTCAGACTGTGGTGGCACACACCCTTAATTCTATCACTTGGGAGGCAGAGATCTGTCTGGATCTCTGTGAGTTCAAGGCCACACTGGAAACAGAGCCAGGCAGTGGTGGCTCTTTAAACCCAGTACTGGGAAGCACACACACCCTTAATCCCAAGACTTGATTGCAGGGCGGAGAAAGCTATATAAGGCGTGAGGCAACATAAGGCATAAAGCAGTCCAGCTGAGAACCTTTCATGTGAGGACTCAGAGGTTTTCATTGTGGGGATTCATGGAAACAGGATCGGCTGAGGAGTNGGCAAGGTGAGGTTGGCCGTGGCTTGTTNTCCTTCTCTGATCTTTCAGCTTTCACCCCAATATCTGGCTCTGGGTTTTTTATTAAAAGACAATCTAGATTCGAACAACACTTCCTCGTCAAAATCAGCATGCCTGAGTGCACTGCACAGACCCTGAAGGGTCTAACACCTCTGTCTATATGGTCATAGCAGCAGCTGGGAAGGCGCCAACAGCCCTACCCTATGGGTANAAAGTTATTGCTGAGAAAGAAGAAGATGCAGACACAGCAGTGGATGGGAATGGGGTCTGAATTCTCCTTTTCACTGCACTCTGGGAATTCCAGGCTGAAAAAGACAACACCCCCAAATAATTCAGAAATAGTAAGTTTTGAGGGTACTGACATAGCACAGGTAGAATCCACCTCACGGTGACCCCGGGAGCTTTGGAAAAGGTTATCCCCTCTGAAACAAATTCATAAATACAGTAAACCAAGGCAGCGTCATGAAAGGCAGTCTGTAGCGTCCGAGGAATCAGTAATGATGGACCCATATGGAGAGGAGTTTGTGAGAAGCACTCTGTAAATAAAAACAGGAAGTTATGAAACAAGCATCATGAAGACAAGTGAAGTACAATCATTAAGAGTTTTTTTTAAAAAATTTCTGTGGTGAGATTGCAGAGAAGACAAGTTATACATGAGTAGGGTCTCTGTAGCATGGTGGAGGAAGACAAGGAAGTATGATGTATTAGAAAGTTAGCAGTCCTAGAAGCCCTAATACACACTATGTGGAAATCCCAAAACTGCGAACAAAGAGCGCTTAAACATTATTCTAAACCATAATGGGGAAGAAATTTCAGAAATCTCAAGATTAAAAAAAAATAAAACAGTTTGAAATACTCACCAAGGGCCAAGTAAAATAAACAGAAATACCAAGGAGAAAGCTTTAAATAAGGAACAAAAGACAGAATCAATCATCAGTGAGTCATATGCTTGAAAGTCCCTGAAGGTCAGATGATAGAGACTCCAAGAACCTAGCTGTGTTTTGAATTTCTCATGTAGGGTAGCTTGGGTCTTTTCTCTGGACTCATTCCATTTTTCTGGTTCAGTCCATTCTTATCAGGGTATTTTTTTGCCACTGAAGAAGATATTTTACCAAAATTTTTTTTACCAAAATGTATTTTCTCTATGTCGCATTTTATTTAAGTTTTAAACTCAATGTTTTCCCTGCTCTCGGCTGTTCTGAACTATTACTTTAATAGTTTTTAATATTAATTTACTATTACTTTAACATTATTGCCAAAGGCTGTTAACCTCTAGAGAAGTAAAAGAACAGAACTTCAGAATGACATAAACAAATGAACCAAATAGATTGAAGAAGTAGATTATTTTAAACATCTCCGAAAAGAGCAACATTCATTCATGTTCTCTCTGAACTCCTTGCAGGGTCAGGTACAGAACCATGGTCTGAGAGAAAATAGCTCATGAGATAGTCTCTTTCCTCAANGTGCTAANTCACCTCCAGTTTAGGAAAAATAAAACCAACTCAGAAAAATCAACTAATACCATCACATGGGTTACATGTTATCAGAGATGTATGATTTTTGTCACCACAGATGCCCCTAAGGAGGGCTTATGACCGGGCTGATGGAGTTTAGGAAATTATGTCTCATGAGTTGTAGCAAAACTGCAGCTGAGAAGTAGAGTGAGCCAGGCAGAAGATACTCTGCACCTCCAGGGCACAGCTGGTCAGTTGTCTGTGACAGCCCAGCCTTCCAGAACAAGGGAATCCTGAAAACCGGCTTGGAGAGAGGAGTGTGCAGGGCACGTATGAAGTGCCTTCCGCCGTTTAACTTTGTACAAACAGTGAAAGGTAGTCAATAAAGACCCCACGGAAGCTGACACCAGAATCGGATTTATATTTAAGAATGAACACTTTGGGAGCAATATGGATGGTGCATCGTAAAGGGAGGCAAGCCCAGAGTAGGAAGGCCAATGGGAGAAAAATATGGAATCCAGGCAAAAAATGACGGGAGATGGGAGCTGGTATTGGTAGCTGGTATTAGGCAGGATAGCCTAAGTGACTCCCAAAACAATACAGATTACCAATTCCCCTTGGGTTTTGTAGGAGCTCACAAGACCTCTTCAAGAAGCAGTTTGCAATCCAAACCACTGGGATATACTTAAGATGAAGAAGCAATATTCAGGCCCATTTTATTGAGCAAGCTGCTTGGGTGTTTTATCACCCATAGTATCAAGAGGTTTTTTTGCTATCAACAATAAATGTCGTCAGACTTTAGAAGAGGCTTGTTTTGCTTCTTTAGATGTCAAATAAATATTTCAGTCGATAACTGTCTTGGTGTGTCTCTAGCTTCCACACCCACACATCAAAAGCAGTGCAGTCCAGTCCTGGCAAGCAGGTGTGCTCACCTTTTCTTTTATGAACCCATCTTCATGGAGACTGCATAGACAATTCTGCATTTTGAGATCTTTACTAAATTTGTTCCATATTCTCTTCTTTGATAGAACTGTTCACTGCGTGTTCTCAGGCTCTCCCTGGAAGGATGGAGTTATGTCCAAACGTCAACACTGAACCTGCCTGTTTTGTTGTTGTTGTTGTTGTTTTTAGCTCCATGCTTTTACTTTCCCTGCACATATTAAATTATGCTGCNTCTCTGCNACAACAGGGCCAAGTGAACTTTCTCACCCCCTAACCCATACTGACTACCCTGCCAATTATTGTCCCAATGTCAAGAAATACTGGACACCACCAATCAGCTGGTGCAGGCTTTCCATCTATTCCCCCACTGTCCAGCCTCTTGTTAGGCAAAGCTGTGTCATTGGCTGTGACCACATGGAGAGATGGCATGTGTCACTGCCATCAGCAAACATNAAGAACAGGAAACAGCATGCAGCCTTGTAACTGACTATTCCTGCTTCATTATTTTTTAGTTATCATAGAAAATAATTGTTTTATTGTGACATTTTCATGCATGCATGATATTCCTCATGGTTCATCTTTGTCCTTCATTAGCCTCCTNGTAACTTCCCCTCATCCTGTTTATCCCCTTCTTCCTTCAGAAGTTCTGCCTTGGCTTTCACATNAAAATACATGTATTTTTAATGTTTATAATTTAAATAGAATGACATCACTTCTCCTCCCTCCTTATTCCTTCTAGCCCCTTACAGTTACCCTCCTTCAATGCCTTCCCACCCACCCCATTCTCAAGTTGATAGGCTCTTTTGCACTGCTAATGTTTCTTATACACACACACACACACATACACACACCATATGCATGTATGTGTATGCACAAATATATTACACACACATACACACGCACACATGCACACATAGCCTGCAGAGTCCATGTTTGTTTTTTGTGTGTATATGGTTCCAAGCTAACTACTCTGCATTATTGGACAATAAAAGACTCATCCCTAGGAGANGCTAATTCTCCTTCTCCCAGCAGTCAACAGTTACAGCTCCTTGTCTAAGGGTGAGATCCTGTAAGTTTTCCTTTTCCTTATTAATAAGTTTATCGATACTGCTACTTTTCCAGTCTTGTTTATATAGCCATTTCTATGAGACGCTGCCTCACTGCAGGCCTCCTGGTATTCTGGCTCTTACAGTATCTGTACTCCCTCTTCCATGATGCTCCCTGAGCCACAGATGCAGGAGCTGTGATAAAGATGTACCCAGTGGGTACATCACAATCTATTGATCTCTGCATTGTGTCCAGTTGTAGTTTAGACTAACAAAACTCCAAGTACCAGACATAAGAAACCTCCTTTCAAAGGGTTGGTCAGGATAGCCTAAGTGACTCCCAAAACAATACAGATTACCAATACAGCCCTTGGTTGCCTCTCAGGGGTTGATGGTGGCCTCTGTTGATGAAGACATCATACACTTAGGACACATGACATAGATAACTCAAGCTAGATCTCACCAGAAAACTTCTTTATTATGATCTAGATTTCATGGTTCCAGAAAATGCTATGCAAGCTGCCAAGAGAAGGAAGCAGTTAAACAGTCTGACCTATCAATGACCCCTGTGAACCATGACAATTACCAGCANGGTGGGATATGCATGAAGGTGCCAGAAGTTGCACTCACAAGTTGGTGGCAAGCAACAGCTGTGTAATTGGACTTAAGGCCCACTCAACAGGAGGGAATTCATGCCTGGCACTGCAAATCTACCCAGTTTCCCAGTCATGGGCCTTAGAAAAGAATATACTACCACTACTTTGCTAGACCAGCACAGTTCCTTCTTACATTCTAAATCTTATCCTGATACCCACAGATAAATTAATCTACTACTCNACATCAAAGAAGCCTCTCTTTACAGCAAATGGAGGCCAGTGCCNTAAAGTATATATTTAAGTNTAGATTCTGGATGAGAGAAAGTGTGTGATGCTGTCTTTCTGTATCTGGCTTATTGCTTAATCGGATGATCTACACTCCCATCCATTTTCCTGCAAATGACCTATTCATTCATTTTTTTTTCAGATGAATACAATTCCACCGTCTATATAAACCGTGTTTTCTATATCCATTCATCANGTGATGGGCATCTAAGCTGATTCCATATTTCTGCTATTGGGAGCAAAACTTCAGTGAATATGAGTATGCTGATAGTTCTTCAGCCTTTCAACTTGGATGTCTTCAGGTACCCAACGAGGAGTAGTATAGTTGCGTGATAGAGTACTTCTATTTTTAGTTTATTCCTTCTTGAGGATACTGTGCAATGATTCCCATGATGGCTACTCATAGTTCAGAGTATCATCAGCAGTGTGCAAGGGTTCTTTTCTCCTACATCATTGCCTGCATCCTCCCTATTCATTTGTTTTCTTGATAGTAGCCATTCTGATGGGGATGCCACCATTACTTTTAATCTATGTTTCCCAGTGGCTAAGAATGTTGAACGTTTTTCATAGTATTTATCAACTATTTGCATGTCTTCTTTTATTTATTAATTATATTTATTTGTGTGAATGTGTGGTGGGGGTAGGTTGTGANGGGTGTATGCTGGGAAGTAGATTGGGTGTCTATCAATAAGTTTCTTCTATATTCTCTTGAGACAGGGCCTCTCACTGGAACTCGAGAAAGGCTGGCAGCCAGCAAGCCCCANTGATCCTCCTGTTTCTGTTCTTCAAANCACTGGGCTATGAACACATGTGCAGCCATTCACATAGACATGCCTGTGTTTTCCTGTTTGTTTGTTTTATGTGGGTGCTGAGACCTGAACCAGGTCTTCAGCTTTGCACAAATGCTTTTACCCACTGAGCCAGCTCTCCAGTCTCTTGTGTGTCTTCTTTTGAGAACTGTATATTCAATCCATTTATCCATATGCTAAATANGGATAATTAGAGGCTTGGGTTTTTTTTAGTTCCTTATAGATTATAGATAGTAACTCCCTTCCAGATGTGTAGTTAGAAATTATTTTCTCCCATTCTATAGTTGTTTCTTTGCACTGTACATTGCCTTCTTTGCTGTATAGAAACTTTCAGATTTCATGCAATCACNTTTTCAAACCTTGCTTTATTTTTTGAGCAGTCAGAGTCCTTTACAGGGGTTGGGTATGCATGTATTGTGAAGATTTCCCCACAGCTTCACTTGTTAGTTATTACTTCAAGGTCTTTGGTCCATTTGTGTATCAGGTAAGAAATAAGAATCTAGTTTCATTCTTCTACATATGGATATCCAGTTTTCCCAGTACCATTTGTTGAAAAGTTGATATCCAGTTGATATGCATTTTTGGCACTTTTGTAAAAAAATTAAATAAAATATCTGTAACTAATGAGTTTATTTCAGGTCCTGTATTGATTCCATTGGTCTATGTGTCTGTTCTTGTCACGATGCCATGCTGGTTTTACTACCATGTCTCTGAAATCAAGTGTCAGTATTACTANNGATTATTTTGACTTCTCCCCTTCCTAAGTATATCTCCTTTGTTTCGTTTTCTTACCATGTTGTTCTCAATAAGAATGGAAGCAATAAATTGCTTTACATGGGTAGAATGAACATTCTGTTTTCTTTCTTCATCTTAGACATATTTGTCTATTTTTAGTGGATTTTTACTTGATTTTTGTAGCTGGTGAAAGACAGCAATCTAGTTTCATTTTTCTCCATTGTAGAATCAATTTTCTAATTTTCAAGCACTGTTTATTGAAAACATTGTCCTATTCCCAATGTGTGCTCTTAGTCAAATATTTGGTTTGCTTCTAGGTTCTCAAGTCTGTCTTCTCTTTAATCCTGTATCTGTTTTCAGGTCATGCTGTTTTAATATACAGCTTTTAGTGTATTTTGAAGTCAAGTAATATAATGCCTTGTGCTTTGTACTTTTTGCTCATGATTGCTCTCTCTCTCTTCCTCNCTCTTTCTGTGTGTGTGGGGGGGTTCGTGCAAATATTAGGATATTTATTTTTAGACCTGTGTCTTAGTTATTTCTATTGCTGTGATTAGACACCATGANCAAGACAACTTATGGAAGAAAGAGTTTATTTGGGGCTTACAGTTCAGAGGGTGAGTCCATGGCCATTGTGGTGGGANCAAACAGCCGGCAGGTAGGCATAGCAATAGAACAGCAGTCAAGAGCTTATATTTTTGTACAAAAGTATGAGGCAGAGAGAGAAAGAGCAAACTGGGAATGGTGTGGGCTTTTGAAACCTCAAAGCTCACCCCCAGTGACACACTTCCTCCAACATGGCCACACCTCTTAATCCTTTTCAAACAGCTCCACCAACTGGGGACCAAGCATTCAATATATGAGCCTCCGGGAGGGAGGGCCATTCTCATTCAAACCNCCATAACTTGTGAAGAGTATCATTGGTGAATTNATCAGGATTGNAATGAATCTGTGAATAGCTTTGAAGAGGTATAAACATTTTAATATTCATTCTTCTAATCTCTGAACAAAAGTTGTGTTACCATTTAATNTCTTAAAATATCTCAATATTTTATAGGTCTTATTGTAGAGATCTTTTCCCTCTTTGGCTAATTTTATTTATTGGTATGTTATTATTTTCTGTAACTAATATGAGATTGATTTCTGCTTTAATTTATCTTATTAGTTATTGTTCAATGTGATGTGTATGAGAGAGAGAGAGAGAGAGTATAAACATGCCACAGAGATTGTGAGGAGGTCAGAGGGCAACATTTGAGTGTCAGTTTTCTCTTTCCACTTTTTTCTGGGCTCTTTGGACCAAACTCTGTTCACCAGGATTGTGCAGCAGGTGCCTTTACACACTGAGCCATCTCACCATACCCAGGATTGTTGCTTTCTTGATTTCTTTTCTATATTAATTTCTATTGTGTACAGCAATGCTATTGATTTTTCATGTAGATTTCNTATCCCATGANCTTGTTGAATTTATTTAATTCCAGTAATTTCTTTGAGGTATGTTAGAGAAATATGTATGAATACAAATATTCAGAAGCTAGTCTGTTGCCAGGTAAATTTAGCCAAACATCAATAGTAAGGTCTTTCCTAGGACATAGGACCTTCTCAGC
>LZPO01117132.1:52797-63127 GCA_001675575.1 Neotoma lepida
CCGAGTGCTGGGATTAAAGGCGTGCGCCACCACCGCCCGGCTAATATCAATTTTTGATCTATAAGAAAAATATACTTTTTAATGAATATACATAGAAAATATGCCTAGGGAAAATTATGCTAAGTTGACTAATGTTTTGCCTTATTTCTAAGCTACTAAATTGTGGAGCGTTAACAAAGGTATTAATTATTCCTCCCCCATTTTCTGCCCAGGTATGTCTCACAAATTCTTACTTAGAAGTCCTTCAAGAATTAGCTCTCAGATACAAAATGGGAAAGTCTCTATAGCTGAATGCTTTTCTGCCTTGAAGGAAAATTCAAAGACTCAGAGTTAAGTTTTAAAATCCCTCATGTCCTGATGAGATTTTAAGGCAAATGCATACAAGACTTAGCTTCTAAAACAGTGGTTCTCAACCTTCCCAATGCTGAGACCCTTAAATACAGTTCCTCACGTTGTGCTGACCCCCCCACCATAAAATTATTTTCATTGCTACTTCACAACTGTAATTTTGCTACTGTTATGAATCATAATGTAAATATCTATGTTTTCCGGTGATCTTAGACAGCCTAAGGGTCGTGACCCACAGTTTGAGAACCACTCTTCTAAAAGCTAAAAGGGGGCGGGGGAACCACTCTAGAAATTAAAACTAGTTGAGGTCCATTAATCGAATGGGTCAAAGAGCAAGCTGACACAGTGGTAGGACCAAAATCAAACCCCATCAGAATGCATAGGATATTCTAATCTTCATCTTCTCTGTTCTCGAGTAAGAACCAGGCTCATGGGAGCAATGACCCCTTTACTGTTCAGTTCTGTAACCTGGTGTTTGCCAGTTTATTATCNTTCCTAAATGTGTAATTCTTAAACAGCCATTTATTGATCATCCATATTGCACAAAGAATTGCCCGACTTCGGTTAGCTTAAGTCACAGCTGGTGTAGCGCTGGCTTGAAATTAATAGGAATTCATAAGAAAATCGTTATCAAAATCCTTAACATATTTAATATCCTGTAAAAGAAACAACAGTGACAAATCTCCTGTCACCCACTAACGGCGGCTGATGGCCCCCATGGGACCATCATCGTCCTCCACATCTCTTCCATTTAGATTCACAAACCTTCTCATCAGATTGGACGATTTTGGCAAGAGTTGCATCTGGCAGCTTAACAAACACACAGCCTTTTCCTGCNCTTGAAAGGCAGCCCCGCACTCCGGAGTTGTAATATGCAACCAGCTCTAGCAACCCCTACAGAATGTGTGAGTAGGAATATAAACTAGTTTGAAGCAGAAGGAAGGGAAGAGAGCAGGCCTTGGGAAGGGCATCTGCCCAGGCTTCCTCTCTTATTCTGAGGGCTAGGCACATGAAAGAGCCTTGGGCAAGGAGGGTGCCAGCTGGCGGGCGGCAGTTGCACTGTGGAGTCAGAGGCCCCTGCGCAGCCCTGCTTTCTCTCTGATCCCACAGCTCATTACGCAGTCAACTCACTCGGCCTTCCTTCTGCTGTTTTCCTCATTTCAGCACAGAGGAAGCCAACGCTAAAAATGCTTTCTGCACATCACACGAAGATTTCATCCTGGTTTACACTGAGGGAAAATGGAACGCGGTTTGCTTTTCCGATTGCCTTCTGTTATGCTGAGTCTCTGTAGGGCTTAACCCCAGGAAGGGTCATGAGAGGTGTGGCCTGCTGCTTGGTGTTGTTCTGTACCTTGTCACCTCTGCTTCCCCTTTGAGTCACGTTTTGTTGGATTCACTTCCAATTAAAAACTGAGCTGCAGCCCAGAGTGTATGACCAGGAGCATTGGTGATGGCCGTGACATGGAAATTAAACACGTTTAAACTCTTCTGAAACAATAGAAAGTTGGATGCTTTCACACTCAATTTCTATTAAAGCAAATTAATTTAAAAATTCATAACAACATAACAATAACGGCAAGCTTAGCACTAGGGCTTGGAAAACCACCTTTTGGTAGTGGTGTGTGTGTGTGTGGAGGNGAGTATGGACAGTAATGCAAGACGCCATTGTCAACTTGATTACCACCACCCCTAACGTGGAACTAACCCGCACTCCCACCCCCACCCTGGTAGTCCCCCTCCCCATTCTGATTGACTAGTCCTGGGACACAGAAAACTATACAGCTTTTCCTTTTCATAGCTATAAAAGCTAGCTCTGAGTCTAGGTGATGTGGCTGCCTAACAATATTGGACAAAAGCATGAATACCTAAATAACTAGACTTGTACACTGAGCCGTCACTTGTAGATGCTTCTCAAGGTAAACACTGTAGGATAAAAGTTTTTGTTTGTGTGTCCTTCAGAAAACAGCAATACGCACTTGACTAGTTGTCATTTCCCTTATTTTTCTGAATAAATTGTTTGTGTCTACCTCTCTGATACTATCTATACTGCCCCAAACCATCCCCNAAAATAATTCCCACTACTGTGGCCTCCTGTCTGTTTCCTGGAAAGATGCCAAGATCAACCACATTTCAGGGCCTTTGTTCTTCCCTCTATCTGGGATGTCCTTCTTGTCAATACTCCCTGGCCATGTTTCCTGGATTCTTTGAGGTCCCTCCCTCAAAGGTATCATCCCTAATCATCCCACGTCAAAAGCTCACTTTGGGGGAATGGAATCAGTACAATAACTACCTCATAACTATGAAGATTTGGTTCAGATCTTACATACCATGTAAAATCTGGGTATGGTAGCATACTTTTATATTTCTAGTGCGGAGGGCCAGTGGAGACAGGAGGATCCTTGGGATTCAGCTGGTCAGACAGTATAGTCAAATCAGTGACCTGTAGGTTCACTGAGAGACCCTCACCCTCAAAAAATATGAAGAATAATCAAGGAAGATAGACAACATTATCCTTTGGCCTGTAGTCACACATATGTGCACATGTATGAACATGTGCACACTAACACACACATTACTGACTTTTTCAACCCTTTCTCTCCATCCTTTTGTTGCCATGTGACATCATTGCATACTTATTGACTGATTTATCTCCTGCACTAGGATCCTAACTGTATGAGGTCAAGGACTTGTTGCTTCAATCTCAGTGTACTCTTAGAATTTAGAACAGTGGTTCTCAACCTTCCTAATGCTGCAACCTTTAATACAGTTCCTCATGTTGTGGTGATCCCAGACCATAAAATTATTTTCTCTGCTACTTCATAACTAAAATTTTGCTACTGTTATGAATCATGATGTAAATATATGATATATGATCCCTGTGGAAGGGGTCACGACACACAGGTTGAGAACCACTGCTGTAGAGCAATGGTTATCAATAAATATTTAGAGAATGAATAAACATATTTAGGGCTTGTTTGGTTATCAAGATATTTAACAGAGTGACAGGTAGTATCTGTAGTATAAAGGAAATATTAGGGTGANGAAGACTGTTCCCTTGTTTACTGGTCATGCATAAGACACCTAGCAAACTCAAACAGTCTTCTTTTTATTTCACTTGGAAGCAAGAAAATTGCAGAGCGATTTTTTCCCTCACTATCTTCCTTGCATCCCTTCAACAATTTCCACACCCCACACCATATAATTCTAGACAGCTTTCAACCAAAGACTCCCCTTTTCTACTATAGGGTAAACATGTGACCCTGGATGACCAGTTAACATCTTTTAATTTGGGAAAGGTTAAAGTGCTGACAGTGAAGATCTATTTTCTTCTGCAAAGTCTATGCGGACTGGTGCTACATTTTCACCACATGAGAATGGTCAGTTTATTTAGAAATTGTATCAAAAGAGATGTCAAGTTGAAAGACGAAGTCCTGATGAAGTCTGGCCATGTCTGAAGTTTACTCTATACCTTGCCTACCCAGACTTTTCAAGTTATATGAGCCAATGAAGTATGTTTCCTCTAAGTAAGCTAGTCGAAGTTTTAAGAGGCTGAACAAATACAGGATATGCAGAAACCACAAAAATCAAGCCAAGACTGCATCAGCAACAGAACAAGAGCATAATGTGTTGAACAGTTTCCTGCATTCATAAATGAAAAGTCATTTTGCCATCAATCCCAATCCCAGGCTGGGGGAAGCCATAGCACAAGCTTAGAGCTGAAGAAATCCCAAATACCACTGCTAGATAAGGAACAATGCAGGCACAGAAGTTCCAACATAGTTACTAGTCAGCAAGAAGAGACTCTTGTCCTGTCACTCAAGCTCGACAGTGAATGACTTTTCACATGGAAATATCACCTTCCAAAACACAAGGGTTCAGAAATACTATTAGTATAGGTCAAATTGAATTAACAAATAATTTGGCTGCTTGAATACAAAATTTTGAAACCTGTTTTCATTGGAGACTGTCATGTTTTACCATTCAAATACTGGATGTGTGTCAATGTATGTGTGTTTGTGTGTGTGTGTTATGCAGGATTAATCATATGTCCTCAGTAACAAAAGAAATAGTTATCAATATATGGAACAGGGAACCATGAAGGGTTCAGAGATCTTTAAAGGAATTCCAACAATACCATTCATAAAATACAGCTATCCATCACAAAATACACATTATTGACATTAATATGAAATGGGATCTTTATTTTTAAAATGGTAATTATTACATATATTTACAAGTATTTTAATCATTANGTTTAAAATATTGATGGGTATAACCCAAATAAATATCAAGTCTTTGAGTGTTAAAAAATGCTTAAGAGAATGATGAGCTCTTGAGAGCAAAAGATTTGAGAAGTGACATTATAGATTAGCTGGCTGAAATTACACTTAGAAAAAAAGTAAAACAGCAGGATGTTGTATATATTTGCTATCAGACCTAAGTTTTATAACTTTTTGAACTCTAAAAATCATAATTATCTTCAGAAGATTTTTATTGTGTTTTATTAAAATTGGTATTATATGATTTTATTTTGCGTCTATAAAAGCAAATTCATTGATTTACTATGGAATGCTATTTTTGTTCATATACCTGCACCAAAAGAAAAAAGATGATAATGTTGTTATCATTTTTCCACATAAGGTATCAAGGCCATATCAGCAGAATGGTTTTGGTGGATATGTATAATTTTTTATGTGAGATAATAAATATTTTTGTCTTAGCAAGCCGTGTAACTACCATCTCAGATGCTCAGCTCTGCTATTAGAATATGATGGCAGCCATAGGTGACCTGTATGCCAAAAAATGTGACTGTGTTCCACTGAAATTTGACTTCTTCAGATTGAAGTTTGATTTTCACATAACTGATATTTCATGAAATATCTCTTATTATCACTTAATAGATACAAAGCTGCTCTCAGTTCATGGTTAGTACAGAAATCCATGGCTGGTTGAATTAGCCCTGGGCACTACATATTGTTAACTCCTGTTCTAAACAATGTCCTGCAGACTTCCAAACCCTTCAGACTCTCAATGGCATAGGTCTCTGACTCTCTGGGAAGTGTTGTAGTGGAGGTTTCAACTACAAAGTGTAATTAAAACCTTTGGAATCCTTTAAAATAAACTTTTTGTTTCATTGTTCATCAAAATAGGAGATAATCATTTTCCCCTAAATGATACCTGTTTCAATTCTGTAACTACTGCTCCATAAATTTACATCGAGTCAACCAAGATGTAGTAATTATGCTTCCACTTTCGCCATTACATCACGATTCCACGTGATTTTCAGTATGATGTTTCCTAAACTTCTGTACATACCATCTGGGATCTTATTAAAATATAGATACAGATTCAGTGATTATAGTTGATCTGAATTTTCAACTCGATTGGATTGAGTGCTATCTAGTTGATTGGTACCATGTACATCTTGCTGTGTCTATGAGAGCATTTCCAAAGACTATTAGGTCTTGAGGGCATGGCATAATCAATGGTTTAATCCATTTGTAAATTCAAAATTAGAGTCTGCTGGGATATGGTGGGACTTTGGAAGATAGGGCCTCATTGGAAGAAGTGAGTTTCTGAGTATGTAACTTTGAGAATATCTTGGCTTTGGCCTTGACCTCTTCCTGTTGTCCTTCTCTCTGCTTCCTGACTGCTATGAAATGAGCATCCACTTCCATCAAGTGTTCCTGATCCTGTGATGGTCTTATTATAAGCCCATGGCAGAGAAGCAAGCGAACCCACTAAAGCTGTGAGCCTAAAGCAGTCTTTCCTCAAGTCGTTTCTCTTATGTATTTCTCACAGTGGTGAAAGTCTGACCAATGCAGTAGACCTGCAATAGGGCCCAGAGCACATTTCCAACAAGCTCCAAGGAATCCTGGGTCAGGGGTAAGGAAGAGATTTCTTGTATCACATAAAGTCAATGTACTTAAGTGACTTATGGAATAGAACTTGAATGTTCATAAGAAACCAAAATGGCTCACAAGTACATTCAAGTTTGAGAGTCCTGGTATAGAGCCAGTTTCCATGAACAAATGTTTCCAGTGTATTGGAAAGATAGTCTAGTTATAGCAAACTACTCTCTACCAATAGTGGGATATAATGCAAGTGTTTTTGAATGTATAAGGGAAGAAGAGGAGACTCAGATTTTCTTCTAGACTATATGGTGTTGTTCTATTGAAGAAGGCTACAGACAACTTGTGCAGTAAACTCCAGAGTAATATCTACCAAATGGGAATACAAAGAAAGATCTCAAAGGTCAGTTACAAAACATTTTATATAAAAAAAAAATTCATCTGGTATCAGTGATGAGTCACAAAACATCATTTCAAGATTGCCAAGATAGTGAAAACACTCTCATGAAAATCATTCACTTTCTANTAATGGGTCATCAGCAAAGTTGCATCTCATACCTGCAATGCATCCGTTGAAGAGCTGACCTAAGGTGGAGACTCAAAGACTAGATACTCTCTCCCCGAACCAGAGATGATACAGTGGGGATGCACTCCCAGAATAGCATGCAGACACTCTACAGGCACATGAACAGAATACAGAAACCATCTGAAGAGAGTTAATAGATTCTTGTTGAAGGAGCTTAGGAATGCCAATCTTGTGTTCTAAACAAAGGTATTTTAATTCATGAGATTGCTGTCCAGTTTTGTTTTGGTTTTTTAATGACAGCATTCCCCAGCCTCAAAAATACTGTGTCTTTCCATTTTAATTTGTTTGTTGGTAAGTGGCTGAAGGGTTAAGAAAGATGTCCTGTTTGTCATATAAGTAGTACAAATCAGAAAGAAATGTTTGGACCCAAGGTAAAGATGTCCGTGTAAATAAAGAAAATAAAAGCATGCCTTTGTTAAAGCAATGATGAAAGTTCACGAATGCAAGCAAGAAAATTGAGCTTTCAAGAAGTGGCACCTACTCAAGCAGAAGAGAGCAGCACAATTCCGTTTGGTTCTGAGCCTGGCCTGGCAGAATGGTGCCTTTCAAGGGCTCTTGAGCCTGGAGAGCACTTGCTGGCCTTGCATGAAGGAAGGGACCGGTCCAGGCCCTTTGTTCACAGACTGGCTTCCTAAGCCTCCCCAACTCAGTCACTACCCTTTTCCTTGGTTCTCTTTATCTCTCCACAACACCTCTCAAGCCTCACACAATTATGTTTCTATCCGTAGTCTTTCAGGCACATTTTTCTGGCTCTGAGCCTGGCCACTCATACCACCAGCTTTCCTTCATTTCTCCCGTGAACTCATGACCTTCATTGAGTAATGCCTCTCTTCATATCAACAGCCTCAGAATCATTTAGTTCTTAGCATCTGGTCTGTTTTTAAAAGCAAAGTCTTCACATTTTGGGTTTGCTCTAAGCAGACCACGGTGTACAGTGTGACCCTTATCCTGCAGATAATTTTGGTTATGTGTCCACTGCTCCTGCCACCCGAGCATGTCTTATTTTGGGTCTTTTACTTTCTTTGCTCTTATAGAAAGTCTAAGTCCTAAGTTCATCAACTATTTACTACATNTTGATGGCTAAGTCCTGCTGAGTAAAGAACCTAGACCAATCTCAGTTGCACAAGCACAGACTTTGACCGGTGTGTCCTCTAAAAGGAGCAGAAATCACCCACTCTTCATGAAATAACACATATTCCCATATGGCCAACACATTCTGCTCATATACCTAGCTTAAAACCAGACAGACAATGAAAGTTTGCTCAATACATGTGTCTTCTTCGTACAGTTCAGATGACATGCTTTGTACTATATGCACTATATAGACCGAAGCCACTGTTAAAACATTCTCCTATTAATCTGTAGTCTTGTAGACTTAACAGTATTGAGACATGTTCATAAAATAATGTCTATGGTTTTTAAATGAATATCTTATCATTCTATATACATATTTTAAAAACTTGAAAATCTTCTAACATCAAAGAATTACAGTTTCACCTCCCAAAATATAAAATTCTATGTTCAGTAGACAGTCTTACACATACACATAGTCTCTTGGAGCTTCAGCTTATTTTTAAGAGAATGTCAACCTCAAATGTGTCTTGTATAAGAATCAGAGCCTTGTGCAGTTGTGTCTGTTCTGTTGTANGATTGAACAATGACAGGATGATCAGACAAGTCCCTCACTTGTTACTTTTGATTTCTCTAAGACTGAATACATTTATTTATCTTTTAATAATATACATGGTTGCAAGATGGCTGGAATGCCTAAAGTAATTGGAATGTCTAGCTGAGATTTAAAAAAGCTTAGTCTAATATTGCCTTGGAAGTCACTTGATTTTCTTGTTAATATTAATTTAGTTAATTGCTATAGCTAGCTCAAGATTTTTGATAGTTGAAAGNGTTCTTATGGCCCTTGAGTTTCCCTTGATATATTTACCTCACATCATGGGAAGATTTTCACGGTGGAAGGCATTGCTAACTGCCTCGTTCACTTGGTCTTGCTCTGCCAGGAACTTTTATTCTTTGAGTTAGAGAAACACTAAAAGGCATTTGAGAACTCCAAAAACAAACCCAACCCTTTAAACGTCTGCTATGTGCAGATACAGGCTTTCCCTTACTGACAGTACACAGTGCTGTGGACTGAGCTTGACCACTGTACAAGTTAATAAACTGAGCCTCAAAAGTTCACCGTGCAACTAGAAAGAGGAAAAAATAAGTACTAATGTGGGTGCAGCCAGCAAGCCGTCATGGAATGCTGAACCTTCCAGTTTGTGATAGCGTTCCTTGTTCTGACAGCTAGTCTAGCAGAAGATATATTGCTATTGTGATTTGTTTTGAAATCTTCCTCCATCCATTTGTTTTTAACATACATGCGTCTTTGTATATCAAATGGGCTTTCTACAGACAGCAGACAGTGTGACTGTGTTTTTTACCCACGCTGGCACACGTCTTTTAATTGATGTGTTTCAGGCTACAGAAGGGTAAGGTGAGTGACAACACATCCAGATTAAAACCATCCGGTCCACTGACTCTTCTATTCATGGACCTTGGTCTTTGTTCTTATTTTTTTTCTTCTATTCTTTATCTGTTTGTTGAGGTTTAAGTTGAGCATTTTATTTCATACAATTTTCTCTCTTAGTACAATAGTTAGACTGCTTTTTGTACTTTGTAAAGTTTGTAATATGTACTTACAACCAACCAAGACCCTTTTCAAATAATTCTACACCATTGTCATAGCACATATACTTTATAATGGTGTATTCCTAATTCTTTATCCCATCGTTCATAACATTGATACCATTCATTTTTAGTTATTCATAAGCTTATATAAGCACCATAAGTATAAAATGTACCCACACAATAATATATAATCAAGTCCATAGTTGTTATTATCATTTTTAACAAACTTTTATAAGTTAGAGGTCATTAAGAGTAAAAGAAATAAAAACTTTGTTTTATCCTTATTTGTCCCTCTTGATACTACCCCTTTCTTTCTTTGGGTCAGAATTTCCCACCTGTATCTTTTCCCTTCCCTCTGAAGAACTTGTTTTAATGTTTCTAGTTGTATATCTACTGACAACACTATTCCACAATTTTTGGTTGCCTGAAAAAGTTGTCATTTCTCNGTCAGTATCGAGTGTACAGGATTGTTGAGTTCTTTTTCTCTTAACATCAAATATTTACTCCATTATTTTCATGCTTACAGGGGTTCTCAAAATCCGGGTGCAACTTCTGTCTTTGCCCCTTTGTGGGTAAGTGTTCTCTACCCTCATGAGCTGTTTCTCGAAAACATTTCTTTGACTTTGACTTCTGCAGCTGCAACATGGTACAANTAGACACAGTGTTCCCACCCTTTGTGTTTTTGTTTGGGGTTGTTTTGTTGCTTGCTTTTGTATTTATTCTGCTTAATGACCCCTAATCTAACTGGTTCTGTAGTTTGGTCTCTGATATTAATTTTGGGAAAATGCTTAGTAATTATTACTTCAATTACTGTTTCTATTCTCTTCTCCCTTCCTCCTCTTCTGATATTAACATTAAATAT
>LZPO01117132.1:87996-99143 GCA_001675575.1 Neotoma lepida
GTGTGTGAGGGGAGAGTGTGTGTGTGAGGGGAGAGTGAGTGTGTGAGGGGAGAGTGTGTGTGTGAGGGGAGAGTGAGTGTGTGAGGGGAGAGTGAGTGTGTGAGGGGAGAGGAGGCTGCAGCTGTTTCTCGGGGACTCAGGAACAAGCCATAAGAACACAATTTTATTCCTCTTCAGAAAAACAAACAAAAGTGCTGAAGTGAAAACTGACTTCGGTTCCCAGTTAGCCTGACCCCTGCCATAACTAAACACACTCTAGGACCTGAACATCCTCAAGACATACATTCCAGGCTAGCTAGACATTTCCTGGCAAGGATCTAAAACTTCGTCTTCACCAAGAAACAGTCAGGGAAACCAACTGTCTCTATGACTAGATCTAAACCTCAGTCTTAAGGGAGACATTTATTGAATACAATATTAAAAAGGGTTGCACATGGAGCCAAACTGCACAGTCTCAGCCCAGTCACTCTCTAGATTTGTAGCAAGTCACTCAACCACGTTGTCCCTTGGCTTGTCACCTGTGAACCACTTGCACTTAGTGGTATTTAATCAACATGAATCTCTACTGGGAAAGATTTTTGTGGAGATTAACGATGTAACATGTCTTAAACACCGAGAACAGTGCCTAGCCCGTAACTAACTGCTGATCAGTAATCCTTATGTTTCTTCCCAGACTATTCCTCTCTCATCTGAGCTGAGATCTTCTGGTGGCATGTATCAATCCCAAAGCCCGTGCATTTGCCCTGTAACTTATGTTGCTTTCAAATACACTGTGATCCACAAATGGCACTAATAATCCAAAACGGCACTGATTAAGTTTTACTTCTTGTAACCTCTCACAATACACCAAGGATCTAAGATATGCAAATTTTGTGTATAACATGAAATATTTCTTCTCTTTGTGTCCATCACATATTTTCACACTGTAAAATAGAAGGATTCTAGTATTAAGGACTCTAGTATTAAGGCTTTGGATTGCTAACAAATGCTAAAACAAATCTGTGATTTATGTTTAGAGACTACAGATAATTTCAAAACACACATCTATGATTTTAAGGAAAGTGATATTTTCAAACGCAAGCTACCAAAACAAAATCTATATTCAAAGTGAACCTAACGTAAGGGTGTTTTTGAAATAATTAACCACCTTCGTGTTATCTTCATGGATAATGAATATAGAAATGTTTTTTAAAAGCAGTCTACTATGTATTGTAACCATGAGCAGTCATTATACATGTACTATTTAAAATATAAACCACATTCACACAACTAGAATGGTCCTACTCTTTTTCCAAATATGATTACTAGATACAAAACTTAAAATTTATTAGCTCCAGTATTGTATCATTCTGACACACAGACTTCCAGTTGCTCATATGGACCTGTCATTCTCTTTCTGATTAATTTCTATTTAATGGTGGACCAGCTATTCCAAAACCATTCACTGGCTTGAAACTCTTCCTCACATTGATCCAGCATCTGCAATGTAAACTACCCCAAAATACAAATTTAGTGTCACGATGGATATGCTAAATGAACGAATTATTTCAACCGCTACTGAGCATGTGCTGAGTGCATTAAAAAAAACTATATTTCTTGATATCTGAAAGAAATAATAAAACAAAAGTAAGCTGTCTTTGTAAAAATAGTATTCAGAAGACCTAAGTGTGAAGTACGCTAACTAGACTTTAATTTCTAGACTCTATTTTTCTGTAAACATTTTCCATAAAGGAAAACAAAGTGAAATATGTTTCAACCTGTGCCACACTGATCAGGAAATGGCAATCACGAACAGCCTAAAGAGATCATTTAGAGGTCAAGATGACCTTTTCAGAAAGTACACTCAAATTTGGTGCACAATTATTCTGCAAGTCGAACAAAAAGAGTATTCATGATTATTTTATAAAACTCCATCTGTCTAGATAAAGCAAACCATGTTTTCGTGTCACTTTGTAATATTAAGCAATGTGATTAAGCATTCACATCTGTTATCCTGTTATTTTTTCTCCTTTATCAGCAAATAAAAGGAAAACATGAAAGAAGCAACTGATCTTGAACCAAGAGCAAGAGGAATACGCTTCTCTTTTGCTCATCAGCGCTGGCGAGTGCCGTGCTGAGCCCTAGACTAGATACCTGACGGGTGTGGAGTGGTAACAACACTCCAATTCCTATCCAGAGAACTTCCCAAGATTTGTGCGTGGGTTACGTTTGCAGTGTTGATGCTATCTCATCCTTCTTCTTCATATGGTCAAAAAGCAGAAGTCCTCATATCTAAGAACTCAGTTGTGGTTAGAATACTATAGGGTTCAAATCCCAGCAGCTCCGCTTACAGATGCGCAAGTGCTGGATAAGCTATATCTACAAACCTCGGCTCCTTCATCCATAACAAAACTGCACAGCAGAGCTGAGCATACATTCCAGTACAATATGAGGCTTCAGTAACTAGCATACACTGAGTTTATTATAGTAACCTAATCGAGAGTGGTAAAGTGATAAGGCAGCAGAGGCAGGAATGGTGAATATATTTGTGTGACTAAACAAGGATTAGTTACTTTCAGTTAGTTAGAGGAGACACCATGAGAGGTAAATGTGGCTAGGATTTGATTTTAGGACCAGAGAGTATATCTTGGTGTTATTGAGAAGTTATTTTTTTTCAACCAAGCAAGCAACTAATCAAAGTAATTCTAATAGTGAGGAGAGAGAATGCCATTGATAAAGAAGAAAAATAGAATGCTCAACTGGGAATCAACTGTCATAATTGAAGATGGAGAATTTTGGTCTCTAAAAAGATATTTACATTGCAAAAATCTTGATGCAACTCTACCACTCAGGTGATTATATTCTGGGTTCTTAGCCTCAAGCTTATGGGGAGAATGGGACTAAGATATACAAAGCAGGATCAACAGTATTGCCCATAAAAATTCATTGTAGTTAGAGTCAGTGAACTAAAAAGATAGCCAAATGTTAACTAACATTACAAAACAAGACAGTACAATGGTTCCCACACATTACAATTCAAAACAGTCAAATAGTCCCTACACATTGTAATTCAGGACAATGTGTAGTAGTTGCCCCACATTACAAATCAAGGCAGCCCAGCAGTCACCCAATCACCTCAGTCTCTAGTTTCACTCCACAGTATTACCAGCAGTAAACTTTAATTTTAAAACACTGAACAGAAAATTGAGGAAANTTGAACATTTTAAATTATTTAAATTATATTTAAATTATTTTAACTATAGTATATTGTTATACTTACTTATATTCTATTATTAGACTTATATTATTATTAGACTTTTCCAGGGAAGATGCAACACACACATCTTTTCACCTCAGAGAGGGAATCCATGACAGATTGAAGCATGTATACCATCAAAGTCAAACTTGGAGAACCAATGTATTTTATTGGGGTTACTTCCAGGAATATAGGGGAGAGGTTACTTCCAGGAATAAAGGTAAAAGGTTCTTTACAGGAGTGGAAATTACTCAAGAGGAGCTGCCTCACCAATTTCCACCCCAACATGGGTGACAGCTCACAAAAACTGTAAACCTAGAGCACTCTACCCAGCCTGCAGGCCACTCAACAGGATGGAGAGTGTCCTTATCAAGTGACTGTAAGTGTCTTCCAGGCAGCAGGGCTTGACTTAGAGTCTTCTTTGCATCCTGGCTTGTCTGTGAGTGACTCTCAGCACTTTTTACTGTTTACTCTTGGAGTCTAGTGAATCTGGTCAGCTTCAGGGACTTCCTGTAGCTATTTTGAGTTCTTTCCTTTCTAGTTCTCTGCAGTACTGAATGCTACAGTCTTGGGAAACACTGCTACAGGACAGATGTTAAGCTCTTATTGTGACTGGTTTGCCTAATTTACATATTAAGCTTTATTCCTGGTATGTATATTTGTGAAAAATAAAGCATATACAAAAGTCAGTAGTATCCACTTTCGGGTATGGACCAGGATTCTTGGAATTTTGTGATATGGATATAAAGAACAAGGTAATAGGATGAAGCTTTAGATATATATTCTGTAAAATGAAAATGACAGGGGAGCCTACTCTATCATTTATTGTATGGATAAAATAAGTTAACATATGGAGAATGCCAGTGTCTAACGCATCTTAAATGCTTCTAGTTAGTAATAGCAATGGTGGTTGCATCATGGAGTGATTTTTTTTTAATTTGCAGCTTTTCTTACAATAAAGTTTGAAATAAAAAAAATTTAAAGAAAACCATAAGCTACAGCTACTCAAATATATTTCTTTAATTATTTTACTTGGAGAAATCTCAGAAATTGTAGGGTCCAGAGTCCCTTTGCCAGGCTCCACCCCTTGTTTTATCAGCTCCTAGCTTTCACTTCCCAGCAGCCCTTCTCAGCCACCCAGCAGAGGAACTGAAGCTGTATTTACAGTCTTCTACCCTCACTTCGTGGTGCTGAATCCCCAGCTAATTGGGGTAAGACACAGAAAAATAACAGCAAGCATTTGCCTGAGCCTTCAGAGACAACTCTAAGCAGAGGAAGAACATTCTCTTCCCTCCAAGGTTGAAGACCCCACCACTTTGTTTACGTTTCAATAAACAAAAAGACAAGACTAAGTCACTTGTATTTAAAGGAACACAATAATGCCTTGTATTCAGATATTTTGTATTGTTTTCATTGAAGAAATGAATTGCCATCCATATTGGAAGGGAGTAATGTACAGCGTCAGGAAGGGAGANAAAAGAGCCACTAGGAAAATGGATTGACTCCTACTTCACCCAGCTGCAGAGGCTGTAACATAATCAGTAACATTACTAATTCTACTAATCACCCTCCCTAAGAAGGTCAAGTTAGTTTTCTGCAACAGAAAAGAAAGGATAAATAGTCATGGAATCGACTATGATTCACACAAAGTAAGTAGACTTTTTGTGACTTGAAAAATGGATTGTCCTTTTTGTTTCCTGATCATTGACTGGAGAGAAAATGAGGTACTTTACATGATAAATCATTGAAGCAAGGAGTAGAGTGCTTTATTTAAATGATTCTCCTAAAATTTCAAGTATTAAAATTTTGATCTCCAAAATCTATGCCTTTTGTAGGTAGGGCCTTTAGGAGGTAAATAGGATTAAATGATTACAGAGTGGCTTTGTAAGACAGAAAGAGAGTAAGAGAACATGCGAGTTTTGTCTCTCCATGCAATGCTTTTAAACATGGCATCACTCTGAAAGCAGGCCCTCACCACAGGCCAAGCTGATGCTACGTGATGCTCTTGGGCTTCCTGTAGCATGAGCTAAACAAATCTCTCTTATCAAGTCTATGGGATTCAGTTATGCGAACAAAAATTGGACTTAGGCAGAAAGCAAGCATAACGTCAACCTTGGAGAAAGGGATCTTGCTGCATTTAGGTCATGGATTTGAATTTCTAGCATCTTTCAAATTGGCTTAGCTAGAAGAGTTTGGCTCAGGCTAAAAAGTAATATATAAAGTGGGCCAAGGATTATGTCTCCTCTAGTTTTAATAAAAGCAATTTTGTAGAGCATCTCAGAACATCAGCAGGTTAGAGCCACCTTTACATACCTGATATCTTTCAGAAGTTAATAAACTCAAATAAATAACAAAAAAATGGCTTTCATCACTAAAAATGTTCTTGCAAACAGGTAGCAGCGCCTGTGATTGGTGACATAAGCTGTCAAGCCTCTTGATATGCATTCTATATTTTCTATAAAGTTTGCAAACATAATATTCGTGGAATTTCTACCATTATAAGACACAGGAATAAAGTGTATAAAATATCAACATTCAAAATATCCATTATGTGTATATGATATGCTAAGTTCTTTCCTAGACCCTGTAGGTCTGGCAGTGGACAAGACAGTTTGTGCCTCAAGGAATTTTCATTCTGATGATATTGACAATGAACAGGTAAACAGGTGATTAGATATTGATGATTGNAAAAAAAAAAAAAAAGACATAAAAGAACAATAGAGGGGATCTGCAAGTTGGGAGACAGGAAAGTTATGCAGATGCATGTCTAGGCCTCAGATCCAGAATTACACTAGAACTTTAGCCTGTAGTAAAACAAAGTTCTATAGGAAGATAGCTCTGCAAGAGCCCATGCTGATGACAACCATAACAAGAGCTGAGTGATTTGTGGTCAGTATATTTTCTTCATAGTTGCTACTAATTTCCAATTACCAGAAAATGAAATACTTCAAAAGCAGATTTACAAGAAGTCTGAAGTTACTGAGACTGACCTCTGACTTAGGAATATCTTGACCCTGGCATTAGAAATGACATCAGCTGTTTCTCTGTGTGGCCAACTACATTGCATAGTGATCTTAAAATAGCCTTGAGAAATAGTTGAGCAGACGAACCCATTGCCAACCAACCGGTCACCACGTGGAGATCCGCATTCACAGGGTGTATATGAGCATAAAACTAATCTTCAGATGATTTTGACTTAGCTTTTTTAAGATTTTTTCCAAAATATAATTTTAAGATTCCATGGGAAAGTCCAAGTCACATTGAGCTGAGGGTTTTAAGAACTATATTTTTAAAAAACAATAATTGCATGAATGGCTTTTGAAATTCTTTTGCACTGTAGTCCCCCCAGTCACTGGAGGTGGATTTGCACTTACAGCAGAGTAATGAATCCAATCATTGCTGGATTTGCTTCTGCTGATAAATGCATAGCTTTAGGATATAAGNTCTAGTTTTCTTTTCTTTTCTTTTTTTTTGGTTTTTTGAGACAAGGTTTCTCTGTGTAGCTTTGGCACCTTTCCTGGAACTCACTTGGTAGCCCAGGCTGGCCTCGAACTCACAGAGATCTGCCTGCCTCTGCCTCCCGAGTGCTGGCATTAAAGGCGTTCGCCACCACAGCCCAGCAGCTCTAGTTTTCTTACAATGCAGACTTCTGGATGTTGTAGGGTGAGAGTCTGCCATTTTCATGTATAAGACATAGGAATTAGGAGGTACATAAGCCCACAAAACACAGGGGTGTCTCTGGAAAACTATTCTGGGTAAAATTCCTTGCCCAAGGACTAAAACTTAGCTGAAGCTTTGTTACAGAGTGGTAACTTATCAGAATGAATTCAGAAATATATTTATATCATGTATAACTATTGATTTTATAAATATCTTATAAAATACAAGTATCATAGAGTAATGACATCNAGTGTAAGCATAGTTTGCCTTCACATTCAGGTCAACTATAAACATCTCAATGACAATTAATGNCTGTCTTTCTTACAAAGCCCTGAAGATACTTAATCCTTTTCTATTGTCCTGCTTTTGTTCANGTACTTCACATGGGTTAGTTTGAAAGGGTGAAAAGTATGTAAAAGGTGAAAGAATTAAGGATATGTCATCTCAAATATTCCTACTTGATATATTCATTTGATCATGAATTGCTGCACAATAGTAACTTCAGAAACACACACTTGACTTGTCTTTTCCTACATACAGCAAACCATAAAGATGCTTTGGAGAAAGATAATCTTTCCAGTATTGTATTGATGGGTGTGCTGGTTCGTTTTATGACAACTTGGCACAAGCTGGAGTTANTTGGGAAGAGGAACTCTCAACTGAGAAAATGTCTTCATCAAATTTTCCTGTAGGCAAGTCTGTGGTGCATTTTCTTGACAGCCAATTGATGTGGGAGGGCCCAGATAACTGTGAGTAATACCACCTTGGGCTGGTGGTACTATGTGCTATTTAAAAAAAATAGATGGGTAATCCATGAGGAACAAGCCAATAAGCAGTGCCCCTCCATGGGTCTGCATTAGCTCCTACTTTCCNGTTCCTGACATGTTGAGTTCTTGAACTTCCATGATGGACTGTGATATGGAAATATAAGCAAACTAAACTCTTCCTTCTCCAAGTTGCTTATCATCGTGGTGTTTAATCACAGCAATAGAAATCCTAAGATGGTGAGGATTCTCCAGATCAAAAGAACCAAAATTATACATAAATGATGGGATTTTATATTAGNCTATATAGTCAGTGGCCGAGTCACCCCAAGAATGGTNATCTGCAGGTGTGGNAACTGGAGAAACAAATAGCTGCTTGATGCAAAGATGTGAAGCCTCAGAACCAGAAGAACCAATGACATGGCCCCAGTCTGTGGCTCAACATCTTGAAGCTCTCTGCAGAGTCACTGGGACAAGTCAATGTTGGCAGTTTTAAAAACTTGTTTCCTTACATTTCCAGGCCATGGCAACAGGAAAAACAAAAGCACCCTGTCAGGAAGAGAANAGCATGTGCACACAGTGAGCTTCCCCCTCTTCCGCTTCCTATCCAGTCTACACACACACCCCAATTGGGTGACACTGTGTATGTTCAGAGCAGGCCTTTCCTCCTCAGTTCCCTAACCCACATGCCATAATTGCAGGAAACANCCTCACAGACACACCCAGAATGCTTTATTAGTTTTTTAAGTATGTTCCAAAGCAGCTAAGTTGGTAATCAAGATTAGCCACTACATATAATAAGACCATTAGCTAAGACTGGCAAATGGGGCTGATATTTTCTAGAAGATATAAAAAAAAAAAACCGCATTAGTTACTTTTTTGTCACTGCAGTGAAATACAATGACCAAAGGCAATTTATAGAAGAAAGGGTTTGTTTTGGCTTACAGTGCCAGAGGGCTAGAGTTCATAATGGCACAAAGGGCATGGTAAGCCAGTAAAAANGTGAAGCTNGTGGATTGCATCTTTAGTCACACACAGGGANCAGTGAGAATGAACAGGAGGCAGGGTGAAGCAATNAACACCCAAAGCCTTCCTCCAGTGACATGCTTCCTCTAGCAAGACTCCACCCCGAAAGTTTCCATAACCTCCATGAACAACGCCAACAACTGGGGTCCACATGTTCAAATACAAGAGCCAACGGGGGACATTTTTCATTCACACCACTGCAATAGCCAAACTGGAAACTGGAACTATAATGAACCACAATAAATTATTATATCATTTGAAACAGGGGTCTCACTGTATTGCTCTGGCCGCCCTGGAACTCACTATGTAGACCAGGCTGACTCAAATAAGCATGTGCCACCACACCCAACTAACAACATTATTAAGATAACATCTGTTTCCCACTAGCTTTTACTCCATTACTCTCTGCGTCCATTTATATCCCGGTAAGATCCCTAGAATTTACTATTCTTGCCCAGAGATGCATCTTTTCTGTCATTTCCTCAAAAATTTATTGTTCTTTGTCTAGAAAGTGTTAAAGCATAAATCTTGGTCATTTCTTTGGACTTGTGCAGATTCTAGTATAAATGGAATAGATGCAAACGTTGTAAAGTATTTATGCTTTCCTTTTGTCTATCAGCTCTTGTATTATTGAGTTCCTAGATCCTGAAGAAGAGTCAATATAAGAACCAGGGAGTGGTAGAGCATATTTCTCTTTCCCTTACAAAGATAAATAAAAAATAATAACTTCAATAATCTTCCTCCATTTAAATTGTGGTAATTGTTTAATTTTGTTGATGTCTGAATTTTGGGTAAACATTTATCAAGAAGTCCTTCACTATATGGTATTGTTGGTTGTTTTTGCTCTTTTGGGGGGCCACCATCCAGCTCCCAAATAAATCACACATGGAGGCTTATTCTTGATTATAAATACCTGGCCTTAGCTTGGCTTGTTTCTTGCCAGCTTTCCTTAACTCTAAATTATCCCGTCTACCTTTTGCCTCTGCGTTTTTCCCATTCTCTTACTTCTGTAAATCTTACTCTTACTCTGTGGCTTGCTGTGTAGCTGGGTGGCTGGCCCCTGGAGTCCTCCTCCTTTTCTGGCTACTTCTTCTCTCCTCCTAGATTTCTCCTTCTATATATTCTCCCTGCCCGCCAGCCCCACCTATCCTTTCTCCTGCCTTACTATTGGCTGTTCAGTTCTTTATTAGACCATCAGGTGTTTTACACAGGATCACAGAGTTAAACAAATGTAACATAAACAAAAGTAACACACCTTAAAATAATATTCCCCAACATTTCCTCCTTTTTGTCTAAATGAAAGTTTTAACTTTAACATAGCATAACTATATACAACAAAAACAGTTATCAAGTAAGAACTAANTTACAATATTCAGTCCATTTGTAGTTAACATATTCAAAGAAAATAATGCATTATCTACCCTATCTTAGTGAATCTAAAGTTTTATACCTAATTTACTATCTATAACAACTAAGAAAAACTGCAACTATAACTATCTAGTCTTCAACTCCCTCAAAGACCCAGAAGGAAGTAATATTATCTAACAACAAAGAGATTTGGCTGCCTGGACAGTCACCCAAAGTTCCTCTGCAACGTTGGGGCATCCATCTTTGGCCTACAGGCCTAGAGTATCTGGCATACTTCTCANTGAAGCAGGAATTTTGAAAGACTGTCCTGCTTTTTTGTGGCAATATTCATCTCTGTGTCCTGTGTCCTGCAGAATGCCTGACAGACTCTTCTGTGAAGCAGGAATTTTGAAAGACTGTCCTGCCTTGTTTTGGTAAAGTTCAACAGTCACTTTCCTGTGTGTCCTGTGTGTCCAGTCTGCACAACACCTTGTCAGCGGTCAAAAGTAAGAACAGTTTCTTTGACCAGTGGCTAACCTTGCCACAATGAAAGCATCTCCATAAGGAGTTTCTTCTGTGCCCATCATCTCTGAAGTAAATTGGTGCTTCCAGGAACAGATGTGTCTCATTGTCATGAAAAAATTTATGTCAACAAAACATTTTAAATGCCATATTCTATAGGTCTTTGAAGTGTTTGAAGACCATCTATCTATCTAAAATATATCTCTATACGATCTGGAAAGCATACCTAACATAACTACAAATTTGAATGTTATAAATGACTAACCACTAACCTATGTTTTCTGATTATCCTGTATAGTTTATAATAACAGCTTTCAAAAACTATTTTTACCTTACATTTTAAAATAAACTGTACAATAAAATAAAATTGTACAATAATAAGTACAATTCTAAAACAAGAATAGAAATATATACATAATATGTTGCAACAAAAATAACTTTAAATTTTTATCAATATGCAAAAATCCTTTAAACAAGAGTAGAAACATATATACAGTGTAACAAAATAACTTTGAATTTGTATCAATATACTATATTCCCCTAAATGATAACAAACATCCATAACCCACCAACTAACAAAAGACCGCCCATAG
>LZPO01117132.1:101183-121957 GCA_001675575.1 Neotoma lepida
ATTAAATTATGAACCTTTCAATAAAATTTTAAAAGCTCTTTATCACCTCTCTTTCACCCCCACCTGCAACAGTCTTTTATTACTTTGAAAAATACAATAACCTCTGCCATGTTGGGGCTTTATTTAAATATGAATGATGATGGCAATCTAAAATAATTTTCTTACTTTGTATTCAGTGGCAGAAAAGACTCAATAGATTCTCAAAGTATATAATAAGGAAAATGGTTCCTAGAGCAATTTTAAGGTGNTGGTCATTCATTTATGAAGTTTCTGCATTAAAAAGGAAACGTTCTTCATACATTTAGTTAATTAATAACCCNCATGCCAAGAAGAGGAGCCTTTATCANTGTCACGTGACAAATGAAAACATAATAAGAAAAAGTGATCATTTTTTATTTCTAGGAATGTTCCATCAATCATTAGACTTTCCCCCTTCCCTTTCCGTCCTCCAAAACCTCCCATATATCTCCCGTGCTCTCTTTTGAATTCATGGCCTCTTTCTCTTTAATTGTTAATTCATAAAACCTGCTCAGTCCATATACTGTATCTTGTGCGCATGTTTTCAGGGCTGACCACTTGGTATTGGATAACCAATTGNTTCACTCTTCCCTAGGGAAGGTTATTTCTCCTGCCCTCAGCATTCCTCGGTTGTCTAGGGTTGAAAGTTTGTGAGCTTTTGTCTGTCTGTGTTAATGTGGCTAGCAGCATCATCCTTGTTCAGGTCATATTTAGGCAGATAAGCATAAAAAAAGGCATGATGAACATGAATCTTCTCCAAGCCATTCTTCTGCTTTTACAAATAACATGTACACACCCTAATATACTTTCTCCTCTTATAGAACCAAGTACTACACNTTCTGGAAGCCATAGCTAGATGTGTATGTGTACACAACCAGCATAAAGATACCCATGCTGTCCAAACCTAAAGTACATTTTCTATGCATTACAGTTTCCCTTAGCAATTTCGTGAAGAACAATGCCCTTCTACACATTGGTTTCATCTATCATGTAGAGTTGATGTCTCATTTGTGATGGGACTAGATAAATCTTTAAGAGCTAGAGATACTTTTTATGAAATGTTTTGCCTTTACAAAGTATCGCTACTGCTATATATTTTCACAAGGCTAATTACAATGAAGTCAAGATCACTTTTTTAAATGTAAAAATTCAGCCTTTTCATGGTTATTTAAAACTTAGCTGAATGTATGAATATATGAAACTTCAGGTAAATTTTGTTTTGTTTTGTTTTGTTTTGAGACAGGGTTTCTCTGTATAGCCTTGGCTATCCTGGAACTCACTCTGTAGACCAGGCTGGCCTCTAATTCACAGAGATCTACCTGCCTCTGCCTCCTGAGTGCTGGAATTAAAGGCATGCACCACCACTGCCCAGCCTCAATATTTTTTAAACTCACAGTAAGGAAAGAGATGTACCTATAGTCTTCNACTGAAAGAGAAATACCTTGAGACTTTTTGTACAAGTTTAATGCACATGTAATCATTTGTATCATTTGTCTCATAAAAACAATCCTCCACAGTACAACTTGGATTTATGATATCAAATACAAACACTATCCCAAAGGTTTTGAATCCCATTGGGTGGCTGTGGAAACATTTCTCTGTACCAACTTTATATTGACAGAGCTTAGAGCATTCCTGAACACAGTTTATACTGTTACACCGTATCCCTCATCTGAACACCTAAGTACAAAATGTCCCCAAATCTGGAACCTGTGTTTCCATATAGTGTGGCAAGTGGAAAATTCCACATCATGAAATTGTTTAATGAAGAGTTATTTTAAATAGTGTTTAAAATTACTTTAATCTATTATGTATGAGGTTTACTGAAAACATTAATGAGTTCCCATTAACAATGTACCTCATTTATATAATTATGTTTAAACTTGAGTCTCAAAAGTATTATGCAATATTTTCTTAGCTCATTAGTCATTTTTATCTGTGTATGTTGATTTTAGCATAAACCATTATAAATATATATAAATTGACCAAATAATTTGCTTTATTAAAGTGTCTTGAATGAATAGTAATGAAGTGAGTTATTTCAATACCTTTAACAAAATAATCAACTTTTATTGCACCAATTTGAAATTACATGTTTATCCTATACAAAACTCTCTTTCAGTGTTTGTGGCTTTTTCCTAGAATGGAAGTTTCATTGATTTGCTAAGTCTTTTCATTTACAATTGCCTCCATTGTTCATTTTATTGTCTAGTAGACTTTATACAAAATGTGAATCTTGGTGAGGAAATCTAAATAGGTTGATCATTTTGTTATAAAAAAAATGGGAATAAGGAAATTTAGATTTCTTTCTTACAAGTCTAGTTTGATTATTTAGGTGTTTTGTATGTGTGTGTGTGTGTGTGTGTGTGAAACATGTGAGTTCAGCCATGCCACAGTACATGTGTGGATGTCAAAAGACAACCATGGGAGTCAGTTTCTGTTCCACCATGTGGATCATCCCTGGAATAGAATTTATGTCATCAGCCTTAGTGTCCAGTGCCTTTGTCCTCTGAGCTATCACTTCAGCCCCAAAATTAATTTTAGGTGCATTTAAGTTTTAACATTTTTGTTTTCATTTGAATCTGATTAACTTCAAGAAAATATATCCAATGTTATATATGAAAATACATATGCAGATATAACAAGTTTTCTAAATTACTAAAACATTATATTAAATATTAACATTTATTATACATTAAATTATATATATTAAATATATATTAAATACCCTCATTATTAACATTTTAGACATTTTAATCATATATGTTCTTTATATCTTAAATCATATTTCATCAAAAGTTGTGTATGAAAACTATTATATTTGTCAATTTTTTGTCTATGACAGAACATCTGAGGAAATCTACTTGAAGGAAGAAAGACTTTGGTTCATAGTATGATCTCATTACTTTTGAGCTTGGCTAGCAAAAACAGCAGGGTAAAAAGACATGGTAAGGAAAGCTACTCACTCCATGACAGTCAGGAAGGAGGGAGGAAAGGAGGGAGGGAGAGAGAGAGGAGGATTATGACAAGAGATATTCTGTAAAGGCATGCCCTAGTAACCTTCTTCCAACTAGGCCTCATAGGCCATACCTCCTTATAGAATGAACATATGAACAAATGAGTCTGTTCATGAAGTTAACTAACCCCTTCTTGATCCCATCATGTGTCATTAGCACCATCAACTGGAAACCAAGACTTCTACACATAAGCTTTTGGGGAAAACACTTCATATCTTAATCATAACAAATATTGATTTCATAAGTAGCAATTTGATTAAAGTGTCAACTTTCAATTAATTTCATTCAGTAAGTAATGACACAGTCATTGAGCAACTTCTCTCCAATAATCCTGTAAGAAAGGATGAGAAAAGGGGATATGGAAGGCATTATTTTGGATTTTATATGTTCTAAAGTATTTTTACACAGACACCAAAAGCAGAGATTTAAGCAAGGTTTTTTTCAGAATCTTTCCAGTAATAAATTTAAGCTATTCTTCATAGTAAGTTATCTATCAAAATTGACAGGATTTCCTACTTATTAAGTATGTAAAGCTTTTAGAGACATTTTTACAAATCATTATAATTTTATTCCAGACAGTAAAACCTGCTAGTGAGTACTACCAAAAAGCTTTCAGGAGCTTTAATAATTCTGCCCTTTTAACTCAAGAGCTTATGGGTTGCGCTTAGATTCTCCAAGTTCCTAATGCATAACTTTAAAATATTCAGATCCGCCTGCTTAGATTTTTGAATATACAGAGAGACCAGCTTGACAGTATCCAACATCCATTCAGCATAAAAACCCTGGAATAGAAAGATCATACCTCAACACAACACAGACTACATACAACAAACCTACAACCAACATCATACAAAATGGGGNAAAAGTCTAAATGTTTCTCCTTAAATCAGGAATGAGAAAAGAACATCTACTTCTCCACTCTCATTCAGTGTTATCCTTAGAGTCTTAGCAGTAGAGTCCTTAGAGTCCTTAGAGCAGTAAGACAAGAGAAATCAAAGGAATATAAATAGAAAAAGAAGTAACTGGAGAGAGAACTGAGCCATTACAAGCACATACTGCTCTTGCACAGGACCTGAGTTTTATTCTCAGCACTCACACTGGGAAGTTCACAAATATCTGTAATCCCTAAGACTGTGTGCACTCTCATTCCCACATGCTTTTACTAAGTTCCTGCAATGGTGGTTCTTCTCTTTTTATTGTGGGTAGGGAGATGGCACAGACCATGGCACATGTGAAGACCAAAGGAAGACTTTGTGGAGTTAGTTCTCTCTTTCCCCCTTCACATGGGTACCAGGAAGCAAGCTTAGATTGTCATGCATCAGACACCCTTGTCCAATGGCCCTCTCATTGACCCATGATGGTAGTTCTGTTACAAACCTGTAGAATAATTTCNGTATCATCTAGAAAGATTTTTAGGCTGTGTAGATGTCCAGGATGATTTGGGGAGGTTCCAGTGCATAATTACAACTGGCATATCCTTGATAATCCAGTTAATCCAGATAATCTAGTGCAGAATATCTGCACTAGAATCAAACTGAGTCTGTCAACAGATTCCTGGACCCCTGTATTAGATACAATGAATCTAAATCTCAACCAAGCAGCCAGAGGTGGGGGAACACGCCTTTCTGGCACTGGGAAGACAGAGGCAGGTGGGTCTCTGTGAGTTCCAGGCCAGTCTAGTCTACATAACAAGTTCAAATCTCTCCATGGTGAGACCCTGTTGCTGTAGGATGTCTTTCTGTAGGCTGTGAATAAGTGTGACTCCCATTGGATAATAAACAAAGCTGTTTTGGCCTATGGCAAGAAAGCTTACAGCCGGGAGGGAAATCTAAGCAGAGATACAGAGAGAAGGGTGGAGTCGAGGGAGACCCCAGCCTGCCGCCAAAAGATCAACAAGATGCCAGCAGACCGGTAATGCCATGGCCACGTGGCAACATACAGATTAATAGGAATGGGTTAATTTAAGATGAAAGAGTTAGCTAGCAAGAAGCTAAAGCCATAGGCCATACAGTTTATAATTAATATAAATCTCTGAGTGATTATTTTATAAATGGTTGAGGGACCACAAAGCCAGGCAGGACGAAGAAACATCCGGTTACATTCTGTCTAAATAAATAAATAAATATTTTAAAGCTACTTTGGGCCTCANCAAATCTCTATGGTTATGATTTTGGCCTATGGATTGGTAAACCTCAAAGCATCTCTTCTTGACATTGTGTTATTTTGAATAACAAATGTCCCCCAGAATCTTGGCTTTTGAACACTTGGTCCCCAGTGGCTGATACAGTTTGGGGACGCTTAGGTAGTGTTACCTTATTGGAGTAAGTACACCAATGGAGGCTTGGAGAGTTTAAAGACTCATGATATTTCTGGTTCACTTTCTCTGCTTTGTGCTTACAGGTCAGGATGTGAGCCTTCAGCTTCTCTTCCAACAGCCATGGCTCCCATCTGCTGCCTTTGCTCTGTCATCATGGACTCTAACCCTCTGGGACTGTACACACAAATTCTTTTTTTTACGCTTCCATTTTATTGTTTTTAAGAATTAAACCGCCACCTCAGTAGTCTTAAGAGCAATTAATGAAACATACATACATTTAGACTTATGCCCGTCATAGATAGCTTCAAAGGCTGGCCAAAAATAACTAATGCAGTTTTTCTTGAGCAAGTGATTTTTTTTCCTCCACATATAGCAGTGAGAGTCTGGTTTGCTCATGCACACAAACTCTTAATAAACTCTTGCTTCTATAAATCGCCTTGGTCATNATGTTTTATCACAGCAAGAAAAAAGTAGCTGATAGTCCCTGGGAGCTCATCACCAGCGCAGAATTTGGCCACAGGCCAGAGCTCCTGCACCAAAATGTGCATTGCAATAAGATCGCAGGATTCATATACACACTGAGGTTCCTGAAGCTCAGATCTGAGTGTTTATACTGTGTGGCTAGGAGAGAGGNTTGTTACAAGAAAACAACCTATCTTCCATTCTACAGTTTAACAACAAAAATATTGCTTCTACATTTGTCTAGAAAATAGATGTTTGGAAGGCTGAAGAAATGGCTAAGTGATTAAGAGCACTTGCTACTCTTCCAGAGGACCCAAGTTCGGTTCCCAGAAATCACATTAGGCAGTTCAAAACTTCCTGTAATTCCAGCTCCAGCTCCAGGGGACCTGATCCTCTAGTAAACATACACAGACACACAGACACATACACACACTCTCTTAAACGTTTGGAAACAAAAACCAAATATTTTTTCAAAATGCATATTTCAAAACACATATAAAAGCAGCAAAAAAGATTTGCTTTGCTCCTTAAGACAGAATTTCACTAAAGGGGGAAAGTCCCCAAGGGAAACATCTCTTCTTGAAACTTTATCTCTTCTTGGAATGTTAAAAAGAGTTTCAAGACTGAAAAAAACTAATTTGCTACATCATTAGGATATCCTGATTAACTCTATCAAGAGACAGAGCATTTCTAAGTATTCTTANNCTATTCACAGGTCTTTTATTATTGGCATTGGAATATTTCAGTTGTCTTTCTCTTTTCCATCACTTACTATGAATTAAAGATTCTTATTGTATTACATTAGCCTTTTCCCATGTTAAAAATACTGCAGGTATCCTTGGACTTTTTCCCAGGAAGAGCGTAGCTGAGAAATACTTGAGATGGAGAACAGTAAGAGAAATTGGCTCAATTAAGGTGTGTGTGTGTGTGTGTGTGTTATATGTTTTCTCCATAGGTTCAAGCTCTCATTCTGTTTTAACTATTTCTGATTTTTAGTCTTACCCTTTTGTGTTCATTGAACTTCTGTAGTTGTTTTGCCTTTTGTTTTTAATCATGGAAAAGAAAACTAAAATTGCAAGGTTATGCTGCAATGCTCCAACATTTAAGAATTTTATTTCACTTTTTATCTGAAAAGATAAGCTGATCTCTAACCATCTGCATGATCTGTAACTCTCTAGAGCCTGTAAGAAAACCACAGAACAGCCACATTTATGCACACCAACACTGTGGCTAAACCATGTGAGTGACAAGATGGAAAAAACAAGCTTGGGCCAGAGCTGGAAGAATGTGCTTGTGATGTAGATATCTATAATAATGGCCCTCCAAACAGAGCCCTGTGCAGCCCAAATAGCACTAATGTGCTCATACACAAGCCACACAATGTGTTTTCTAAGCATCTAGAGAGGACAAGAAGTTGATCTGTNTCCTTGTCATCCATTGTCTTCTTTCTCCTTCAGGGTTTTAGCATTAGATCAGCTATCCATTTCAAATAGAATTAATTTATTAGTCGACAAACTAGCTAAACATCTACCTCTAAGCCTCCAAGTCATTCAGAGTAGTCTTCTGTTTATTAAGCAAGAATGACAATCATGATGCCATCATGATGTCATTGTCATCATGATGATGAGGTGATCACAATACAGTGGTGGCTGTTTTGTTCATAGAAACCATTCTACACAAGCATTGTGCACTTACCATTTGGNATGTGAGNCTGGAGTAAGAACCTAATGAATGGAAAGAGAATGCTGGTCATCTCCTGATTTTATCTGTGAGTTGTGCTCTGTCTACCTTTGACAGCCTATTGTCTTAGACACCAGGAACTTAGTCATGTTTTTCAGTCATGAATGTTTGTTAAGGGTGGGCTCTGATTTCCATTTATTCAAGCCCCTATACATCCTAAGGCTGTTTTCTTCATCAGTATCTATAATTTTCCTTTCAAATTTTGAGCACTGTCTAACTTTCATCATGACAGTATGTGTTCTAAAATAATAATGAAGTCTGAGAGAGTGAAGGCTTTCAATAAAAAATTATTGAATACAAAAATGAGCAATGATAGTCACTGGAATCAACTATTTATATATATATTTACTATACTAATATATATACTGATTGATATGTTGGGCCTGGAGAGACAGATCAGTGGTTGAGAGCACTTGCTGCTCTTGCAGAAGATTCAGGTTCAGTTCCCAGAACCCACATAGTGGCTCACAATTGTTTTAACGTTAGTTGCAGGTAACTGAACATCCTCTTGTGGCCTCTGAGGGCACCAGACACACACAGTACACAGAGATACATGCAGGCAAATCTCCCATATATGTAATTTTTAAAAATATGTAATTTTTAAAAATCTAATATGCAAATTACATTTTTAAAGCTATTGTTAGACAAAACAATTAAAATAAAATTCAAACATGGTCATTGGTTTGAAATCCCCGTGTTAGATGCATTTATATTAGGACAAGTTTAATCTCACTGATTCTTTTCTTCTACTTCCCATAAGAAGAGAGAAATGTGCAGTCCCTTTCAGTAAAACACAACTCTGTGATTTCAGTATCACTGGCTGAGGCAGGAGGATGGCTCTGCCTTAAGACTGCACTATGACACTTGCAAATTGTGATTCTTGCAAAATAACTACTAGAATTCCAAGTAAGTGGATTTTGCTGATTTTTAAGCACATGTGTTCAGATGGAATTAAGAAAGCATTCTCATACTGCAGATGCCTGCTTTATTTCCCTAGAACCCTTTACAGATGCATCTATTTCCAAATTTAAATAACATTTATTTGATTCCAAAACAAACCTGCTCCCTGCACAACCTTTTGATCTGAGGAACCAGTGTCTGTCAACTACTGTGAATCTCTGTGGTAGCATTTTATGCTGTGTAGGCGTGAAATGTATGTCTCCACAGGGAAATGAATTTTGTTAGGACAGGATTCTGAATCAGTTACTTATCCTGGCTCATCAAGGCACCAGAATCTGTAGATTTATTATTGACGTGGTCTAAAACACCACAGATACAAGAAACTGAAAGTGTTCTGTATCTTGATAATTTCCAGAAATAAAAACAAAAATATTATATTGAAGGGCCTGGCATAATGGCTCAGTGAATAAAAGCACTTGCCCAATAAGCCTGACGACTTGAGTTCTATTTCTGGAACCCACATAAAGACAGAATGATTCAAGAGAGCCAGGAGAAAAATATATAGAATCTAGTTGGTTAGTCATAATATTTACTCTAAAGCTATAACAATCAAGACAACATAAGAATAAATACAAAAACCCATAGAATCATATTATGAATCCAGAAATCTACATAAAAAAGACTTTCAACAAAAATCTCAAGATAATTCAATAGATTTGAAAAAGTAGTCTTAATAAAGCAAAATGATTTGATATTTATATGAGAAGAATGACGTTTGATTCTTATACCCTCTATAAAAATCATTCAGAATGGGAGTTAGCCATGGTACCTTAATTCCAGCGCTTGGGAGGCTGATGTAGGAGAGTTGCATTGAGTTCAAGGCAAACCTGAGCTACAGAGTGATACCTAGTCTCAAGAAACCAAACAAACAAACAAACAAATGGATCCTATACTTTGACATAATTGTAAACTATAAAACAGTTAAGGGATTTGAACCTCTTTCTCCTCAACTATCAGAAGAAGGGAAGCCCAGGGAACTTGTGTGCATCTGTTCTTTCCTNATTGACTTGTCCTTAAGGCTCTGCGCTCACACACACTTCTGAGCTGTGATGATTCATTTCAACTGTCAACTTGACAAAACTTGTCTAGATCAGGTTGGCTTATGGGCAAGTTTATGGGTGATTTTCTTGATTGTCTTAGTCGATATGGGGGGCAGGAACAGCCTAAAAATAGGTGGATGGCACCATTCCCTGGTTTGGGGTCTTGGACTTTGTAAGTAGGGAAAGCTACCTGAACACTAAGCATGCATTCATTTATTCTCTCTCTGCTCTTGACTGTGGATGTGATGGGACTAGTGGCTTCAAGTCCCGCTGCCTCGACTTGTCTGTAATAATGGACTACAATCTGGAATTGTAAGCTAAAATAAACATTTTTCTCTCCTAGGTTGCTTTTTGTCCCACTGTTTATCACAGCCACAGAAAGGAAACTAAAACATGAGCTGTAAATTGACTAAATCCAAGCAAAATCCTACCAGCTTCCTTGGTGACAGAAGCAAAAAAAGTAAGTGTATACCAGTTGTATCCTGAACCAAGAATTAGTCTCTTCTGCAGCTCTCATAGAGGCCTTGCCACAGAGCTCTGATATAAACCTCTTTTTCCTCAACACAGTAAGCTTTCTCATCTCCAGAGTGCATCTGCTGTGCTCTGTGCTGCACAGATATGATTGTGAATTCGTTCCTTCCTTTCTTCAAAGGATCACAGCTCTGTGTCACCTTTTGTCTAATGTCTAAAATCATTGAGCTGTTTAGCTACATGCATAGATATTGAGCTATAGACCTGGCTTTCTGCTTGTTTCACACCGGAAGTCCCTGTTACTGGGTCCTGTGTGGAAACAGAAGGGACACGCTTATTCTAAAAAGCTTGAATGTGTTCAACTTTGTTGTATTTATTTTATTGCTATAGTGAAGTAAAGGAATAGTAACAGAAAATATATTTGAACGTCAAGAAAGTAGAATGTGTTGAGAAGCATAAACCCTCTCTGTAGACGTCCCAATATCAAGCAAAGTCATGAATGGTGTTTAGAGTCATTTTGGTTGTTTAAGGAAATTAGAGAGTTCATAGGTTTGTTTTTTACTTGAATCACATGATATTTTCACACACTTATTAGGGAAAATATTTTCTGATTGAAGAATGACAACTAAGAGACTGAAAGTGAGAAATCCTACCCCGCCTAGCTCTTCCTAGAAGGACAAATGGATTTCTAGAAAGACACTTTTGTTCCATCTTCATGGAATCAATTAACAGTTCTACCATAATAAAATGAAAGTCATTAACACAATAGTGCTATTCCCTGTCTGGTTTCCAGTAGGCTCCTATTAAAATTACATTCTAAAAGCACTGCATATCTTCTGACCTTTTAACAGATTGGCACTATCACACTTGTGAATTACCCAAATTTAGACCCTAAAGACTTAAGTGCTTACATGTTCCCAAAGAGAGTCATAAAATCACCACCATTTGATCAGTGTAACTCATCCTCCTTACTCAACTTTTGGTGATTAATTTGCTGTCTGTTTCTGGTTCATCACTGTATTTGCCCAAAGGTCAACACTACTTCAGAGGTGCTCAGCTGTTTAAGTCTATTCTCCACAAAGTGCCATAACTCATGCCATGACAGTAACCACCACAAGACAGCACTTAGCCCAATGGCCCTTTTGCCACTGTTTTTAGGGCCTTAGACAGGCTATAACACTTCATTTTCTCTAAAGTCTCACATACACAAAGGGGCCAACAATGCTCATTCATTTCCAACTACAACCAATAAAAATATAAACACAAACAAAATTGGAAATACGACTCTAATAGGCTGTACAAGTAAATATTATTCATGCTTCAATACATTGCTGAAGTAATTAACAAAGAAACATACTACAACCCACAACATAGCTTGTTTTAGGTGATGAATTAAAACCAGCCACTACTATTCCCTAAACTCATGATAGTTCTTTTAACTTTGCATAAATGATTACTGTAGCAAATTATTTTCTCAAAGTCAGTCCTACTATAATTTGCAACCCAAAAGAGACCCTCTATATGATCTCTTCACTAAAAGACATGGTATTAAATCATCTGCTTAATTACAATAAAGAAATTATGTATTTCAACTTCCATGCTTAACATTGATCATTTAAAAGTGCTTGAAATAAAATAATAATGATGGAATAACCTTTTGCCTATGCTGTACAAAGTAGTAGTTCCCTGTCTCATTAAATAGGTGAACCCAGCAAAGACTTCATTTTTGACCTATGGCAAACTGCCATACTCTAAAATGACTAGATTTACACATCAGACAGCATTAGTTGAACATTTTTTACTAAGCTGAGAAAGATGTCAGACATACAACTGGAGTTCATTAAATGAATGTCATATGAGAAAGGAATGAATTGAGTAAGTAACACAGAACACTTTTCACAGTCAATGGGGAAATATTACCTAATTTTCAAGGCAAACATTAAAGGTTTAAATATGTATGCATATAGTTATATATAGTATATAAGATAACTATATAGATTGCTAATATATATATGCACAAATACACACAGAGACACTCACACACACATATATATGTAACCCAAGAAGGAAATTTGTTTCATATGTATAAGTGTGTAGGTGTGTGGGTAGGAGTAGTTTCCTATTAGTTTATTTCTCTGTAGAACTCAGATGTTGTGGAATTTAGTCCTGCAGGAATGACAGGCATGCCATTGCTGTCTTGAAATCAGAGCAGATGTGATTACTTGGACAAGACAGTCACAGGAATGGGCGTACTTTCATTTCGTCATGGAAGGGAGGATGTACTGAAGGCAGAGTACATCATCCCTCACTGAGGATATAAAAGCAGTCATCAATTGCTGGGGGAAATATGGTCTTTGGGTGGTACCATAAGTTACCCATACTCGTGTAAATAACTCCTTAACCATGTTTCTGTAAGGAACTCCCATAAACTCATTGATTGGCCAAAATGGATACGAAAGGAATTGCTGTGGGATTGGCATTAGTGTCATTGCGAGGCTCTCCCAACAGTCTGAAGCAGCTGTTTCTAGGTGGTGCCTCAATTGGTAAGGCTAGTGACACTACAGTCATAGTCTCCCTCACACCCCTATCACTGCCAAATGTATCTCTTCTCTGATCCCATGCTATATAGAATTTCATACTGATAGATTAGGTATTGTGTAAACCCTGAGAACATAGTGATGTGTAAACCTCTGTGGAAACAAACGACAGAAGTACACCAAAAATAGGTGTCCACCCTTGAGTGGAGAAACTATTGGCAAGCATTGGCTTTTCCAGGAGGTAAAAATTCCAGCATGTTTGACTTGCCACCAAGTGATTATTTGGTCTCTAGAGTGATGATGCTGTATCGGGGGTCTAGCATTCATCTTAGTTACCTATGAGTTAGATGATCAGAGGCAGCAGATACATTGACCTTGGTAAGTGAATAGTCACTGTACACACACACACACACACACACACACACACACACACACACACACATACCTTCTATCCCTGTCACCATAACTAGTCTCCTCATATCATGTCATTCATTAGTTCCTGATCATGAAGACTAGATAACACTAAAAATCCAATCATTTTGTCCACTTGGCTACCTAGGGCCTCTTTTATCATGTGCTCTTTCAGGGATACACAAAGCTTCCCTCCTTGCTGACTTGCAGTAGCCTTCATGATCCTTCTTCTACTCTTACCCTTCCCACCTCACTCAGACCATTGCTTTCACTAGGTGCCAAAGACTCTCACCGGAAGCAAGTTTGGTTCATTGCCTAAGATCCTTTCCAGTGTGTTAATCCTTTGTCTGAGAAACTGCCCAAAAGTCAATGTAGTTTTGCTCATATACTCTTTCTCATTTCTGGGCCTGTCAATCAAGCCTCCTTAAAACCTAAACACTCAAGTAGTACCCTGGTCCCTATCGACACACACTTTCATGTCCTCCTATCAAGCCGACTCACTGAGACTATATTAGTTCTTAGCCCTGGTTATCAACTGAGTGACCAAAATAGGGGCTGGCAGCATTCCTAAGGTGACACTCAGCCTGTGGGAAGGAGCTTCCAGCAGGGTCTTCCTCCATGAGAAAGCACTATGCTTCCTTGTTGAGGAAGTATCTGTCACTGTAGGTTCTAAGGCTGTAGGAAATCTATAGTGCCAACACTCCTCAAGGACATTTTCCTGGATGTCTCCACCCCATGGTGCAAGATCTCAGGATTTGCCTTCATTATTCAAATGTCTCAAATGCTTTGTGACTTTAACTCCAAAATATTACATCTTTTTCTCAACTGTATCTTTCCACTGTAGAAGATAAATGGTTACTTACATGCTACCAAAAGCAGTTCTGGCCCTCACATTGCGTTTTTAACTATTTGTTTACCACTCCACGCCCACCCCAATGTTTTATTTTCCTTTTAGGACATCAAAAGAATGGTAACCATCAGAGATCTGCCCTCTGGATACCCAGTTTCTCAAATTACCATGATTGAAATACTTAGTGATTGGACCTCCAACTGTACCTAACCTAGCTCCATGGAACTCCAGGTCCTCACCATGTGGGCAGAAAACAATCTAGTTCCTTAATCTTGTCTGCCTGCCTGTCTTCTCAGATATCTCCCAGTACCTCTGTGCCTACCTCTGTCTTCTGCTAAGTAAGTATCAAGACAGGATTAGTTCTACAAGAGTCTCAGGAGAAGTAACAGTGAAAGATCAAGAGGTTAGTCTGGAATTGGGCATGAAGACCCTTAGGACTGTGAATAGATGAGAACCCTGTTCCACAGAAGGAGAGAGGAAAGGATGGAGTGAGCAGAAAATCTCCAGACTACAACACAGTTATGAGAAAGTTTTGGCTAGGCCAATGGAAACTTTCTTAGCAAAGGCTACTTGTTGATACTAGGGCAAGAGTGGACCCTAATACTCCTACCAAAAGCANTCATTGGCTGGAAACAGCACCAGGGCACATGTAAGAGCAGCAACTGGTAGCAATCACTGCTTCCTGTGTAAAGGGTTTCCCTCAAAAGAAACCCAAGCAATGCCTCCCCATATTTAAGCACATTAAAATGAAAGGCTGCTCTAAGTCTGTCCTATGGGGATGTGGGAATAAATTAATAATGCACTATGGGGAGTGTGGGAATAAATTAATAATGGACGTACAGAAAAAAAATAAAAAGTTATACAAGGAAGAAATATGATTCTAATCCACTAAGGCTCAGTGCTGGATTATATTTGAATAATCATAATAAATGTGGGATTTGACCAAGAAAAAGTACCAAAACAATTTAATCAAAACCTACATCAGAAGAGAGGAAAAGAAACATGTGGATTATAGAGTAACGGAGAGTGAAATTTACACATTCACTATAAGAAGTCCTTACATAGTTTCTAGGTAGGGAAAAATGAAGAAATGATGGCATATGCAGACTAGTTTAAAACATCACAGTGAATAACACATATAATGTATATAATGACTAAAGTGCTGTTTTTAAAGCAGGGATCTATGGTGGTAAGTACCCTGGCAGAGCAGTGTTGTTTTTAGACCCTACAGTGATATTTGATTGCTTTTTAAATTCTGCCAGTTTAACTTTAAATAAGATATTCATTAAAAATATTAATTAAAAATTAAGTAAATACTGTCTAATACCTAATCCTAAAGGCAAAGGAATGATGCTACTATCATACAACTCTCAGCTAGTCTGCCTGCTAATGAGGTACATTGTACGTGTAACCAAGAAAGAATGTGCCTTTATTCTCACTTTAGACTTCTCTACAAGTGTTTCAGTGTGCAAAATTGAAACTATCATTTACTGTGTCAGTAGAAGATTATAAAAGAAGTGTTTTCAAGTCAGGCAGTGGGGAGTTTTATGGGGCTTTTAGGTTGTTTTCTGATAATACACACTTGGCTCAAGTTCACGTCAGGTGTTATCAGCTGCCCATGTGCGTCATCGGGTGAGCTTTGTGGTATTATCTGCAGCCAAAGGAAACACGGAGGAGATCATCACAGCCGCTCCACACATTTTAATCAGCTAAAAGAGAAGACTGCCCTCCCACTGGTGTTTTCACACAGACCCTTAACAGCAAGTGGATTTCACTGTCATAATAAGAAATGCAAAGCAAAAAAAAATTGATATAGATTCTGATAGTTTCAAATACAGCCTTAAAAACAGAATTTGTATCAAAGTCTTTTTTTTGAAAACCACCCAATTTTAATGCATGTGTTGATCTTTGCCATGAGGTACATTTTTACACAGATACATTCCCACCGTCTTTCCCTATTTGTCTCACACTTTGTTTTCAGGGAAAGACTCACTTTTCTGTGGCTATGATCAAACACCACACACACACACACACACACACACACACACACACCAACACCACCACCACCACCACCATCATCATCATCAAGTGGCAAAGTGTGCCATAATAAATTGCTCCACAGTACAGGATGCTACAGTAGGTCAACTTCTTTTCTTACATCCAATTATTCCTGGATCCGAATCTTCACGTATGTTAAGTATAAAAGCAGCTGATAGGCATCCGTGTTTGGTACCCCTCCTATTGACTCCCTACTCCCTTTAAAGCAGCATCGTCTAGGGAAAATTGGGAGGGTCCAGGTTCTCATTCCATTGTGGTTGTCATATCACTGTATCTCCTCTGAGCCCACATTTATCTGCCCCTGTCATTGAGGAATGCTGGTGGGACAGCTTGTAGAGAAGTGTCTTTCTGTCTCTGGCTCCCTCGATGGGACAGATATCACCTCAGTTATAAGAACTCAGAAGGTGAGCCACAAGTTTCAGCTCCTGCCGTTCTACCTTCATCATAACCCTCCATGGGAGAGAAGTCAGCTCCTGGTTTGTTTNTTTTTTTCTTTTTCTTTTTCAATAAGACTGTTTGACTAAGAAAGAGAGGGGTGAAATATGGAGAAACTGCTCCCCTAAAGTGTCAGTATCTCACCTTGCTGCATTCATTAACATTTTCAGTTACTTGTCCAATTTTTCTTAAGGTAATGAAGAGTGAGTACATAATACTAATGTTCATGATGAAAATGATTATAGTAATCCCTCACTAGCAACGGGGAGCCGTGCTCTTGAGTCCTGGGATTGGCAGAACACTTGGTTGGCAGGACATTTTCACAGAAAATAAAAGGTTTGCAGGAAAGGAAATGCAATGGCTAGCAGGACATTTTCACAGAAAATAGAAGGTTTGCAGGAAGGGAAATGCAATGGCTAGACACACAAAACTCAAAAGCAGAGTAAATAAAAATCTGAACAGCGACTTGTTCAATCAGAGCAAAGCGTACCTGTCTGTCATTGAAATCTGCTCTGATAGGAAATCTCCTTCTAGAATACTTTCAGAGTCACTTTTGCTGGTCTATGATCTGTTGAGGCAAATTTGCCTNGTAACCATTGCCAAACTGGTTAGAAAGACTGAGAGCCATTTTCCTTTCTACTGCCTTGAAATCTAGTGTCCTGCATTTGCACTCTTTCAGTGTGCAGACTCAAATGGCCTGACTACCCAGATCTTCCAAAAGACATTGNAGGAATAACTATCAGGATTATGATANGTCTATACAGTAATTATGGTAACAAGTCAATATAAGCATTCATGTTGAGGCTTTAAAGTAAGTTAACATCACATTAATCTAATATTTAATAGTGATGTATGTGTTAGTTGCTCCATAGTGCCTGATATATCAGAAATCTCAAGTCTTCATTTTTATGAATCAAACAATAGCTCATACTAAACTTTCATCCAGGATGGCAATAATTCTGTGTGTGGTTGTTGGTATTCCTTCAGCCTCTTTTGCAAAATACTATAATTTTTTATTAATTATTAGTGTGATNAAAAATTAGNTGCAGAGATGGATCACTAGTTAAGAGTATATACTGTTCTTGCAGAGGACCTAAATTTGGTTCACAATAACCACATCAGGCCATTCACAGCTGTGGTGATATGTTGTGTACCTTAATAAACTTGCCTGAGGATCAGAGGGCAAAGCCAGCCACTAGATTAGACATAGAGGCCAGACAGTGGTGGCACACACCCTTAATCCTATCACTGGGGAGGCAGAGATCCATCTGGATCTCTGTGACTTCAAGATCACACTGGAAACAGAGCCAAGACAGTGGTGGCACACACCTTTAATCTCAGTACTGGGAAGAACACATGCCTTCAATCCCAGGAAGTCACAGCAGAGTGGAGAAAGGTATATAAGGCCTAAGGAAACAGGAACTAAGGCAGTTCAGCTGAGACCCTTTCTGTTGAGAACTCAAAGGCTTTCAGTCTGTGGAAACAGGATGAGCTGAGGAGTTGGTGAGGTGAGGTTGGCTGTGGCTTTTTCTGCTTCTCTGATCTTTCAGCTTTCACCCCAATACCTGGCTCTGGATTTTTTATTATAAGACCTTTTAAAATTCATGTTACACACAGCCACCTGTAATTCCAGCTCTANGGGATCNGATGCCCTTTTCTGGAATGTGCAGGTTCCTGCACTTACATGTACATATACTCATACACAGACATACCCTTGTACATATGATTAAAAATAAAATAAATCTTCTTAAAGGAAGTACTACATTCACTGAGGCTGGCTTTTGCATACATTTGCTAAAAGAATAAAAAAATTAAATCTACTTTTTCCTCGTGATAGACAGTTATATTGTCAAGTGGCTGGATTGAGACATACCACTGGGTGTGTCTATGAGGGAATTTATACACCTATGAGTGTTTTGTGAGGGTATTTGCACACCACTGGGTGTGTCTGTGAGGGCATTTGCACTCCTCTGCGTATGTTGTGCTGGCTAGTCTCATGTCCACTTGACACACAAACTAGAGTTATTTGAAAGGAGGGAACCTCAACTGAGAGAATGCTTCCATATGATCTGGCTCTAAAGCATTTTCCTAATTAGTGATTGATAGGGGGGGGACCCAGTCCTTTGTGGGTGGTGCCATCCCTGGGCTGGTGGTCCTGGATTCTATAAGATTCTATAAGAAAGCAGACTCAGCAAGCCATGAGGAGCAAGCNAGTAAGTAGCATCCTCCCAAGGCCTCTGCATCAGTTCCTGCCTCTAGGTTCCTACCCTGTTTAAGTTCCTGTCTTGACTTCCCTTGAGGAAGCAATGTGGAAGTGTAAGCCAAATAAATCCTTTCCTCCNCAATTTGCTGCTTGGTCATGGTGTTTCATTGCAGCAATAGAAACCCTAACTGAGACAGCATGTCTATGGTGGCATTTTCAGAGGCAATGGAACCTTAAGGCTTTGATCTAATGAATTAATCTCTTTATAGATTTACAATATGATAATTCTTATTGAAAGATGGTGAAAAGCAGGAACTCCCCCTAGCTGGATGACGTAGATTCCCTGGGCAGGGGGAGGGTGCTTACAGGCTATTCCTTGCCTGGCCCTTACCCTCATCCACTGTTTCTCCACTTTGTAGCTGCCATAACATGAAGAGNTGCTGTGCGCTCCACAGTTTCTCCATCANNAAAGATTAAGTTCCATGAACCGAACAACCCTTTCCCCTTCCTTTTGTTTACATCCTGCATTATGTCCAACAATGAGAAAAGTGACTAGTAGTACACTCTTCCAGAACTGCACCAGGTCCTAACAAAGAGGGAGAAATTGGAGGAGTTGATATTCTTTTGCTGCCTAAGGCTCCTCAAAGCACCTGTTCAAATACTAAAATTTGGCTCCCATTCCTGGAGATTATGCTTCAGTGATTCTGGGGCAGAGCCCAGAAATTTTTATTTTGAATATTTATAGAGCTTAATAAGTAATGTTGATGGCCAAGCTTAGGAATAAAAATGAGAAATGAAACTAAATCTTGCAAATATAAAAGATCTTACATTTTTTAAATTTTTTCTATGAAATATAAACCATAAAAATGGATAAAGTTCCAAAAATTGGTTTGTCAAGAAATGGCTGCAATTTTATGACATATGCCACTTATTTCAAGTTCTCTAGTTTGTGACTGTGATAGAATACACATAGTGTAAGATTTGTTATTTGAGCCACTGTAAAATATAAATTTTTCATTAAGTACATCTATACTTTGTGGTTGTTTGGATAAGAAATGTCACCCATCAATCCTTGAGCTGTCTTCTCAGTTTCTATTGCCTGTTTAGCCATATCTTCATGAATAAGGCTATTTCCCAGGAGCACTGTTTCATCAGCCATTCCCTCTCTTTCTGACATGTTTTAATATTTATTTTTAAAATTATGTTTATGGATATGTGTGCATGGGAATGACTGTGGGTGCCTGCAGAGGCCAGAGTCATTGGATCCCCCTGGAACTGGAGTGAAAGGTGCCTGTGAACAGCCCAACCTGGATGCTGGGGTTGAAGCCAGGTCCTCTGTAGGAGCAGTATGTACTCTTAACTACTAAGTGATCTCTCCAGCTCCTCTTCCCTGGATCTTCTACTGACTCTTTATCTACAGACCATAATTCCCACTTACCTTTCTAAACAGAAGCACTCAAACCTGTGTGTCATTTAGTGTGCCACCAGACCTATTTTAATTGCTGAACACAGATGCTAGTATGCACATGCCCATATAGAAACTGTTTTTTCCTCTAATTGATATTCATCTTATGCTTTGGTTTAGGTAGCAGAACCAGGAAGCAAATACACAGTCCTGGTTTTTAACTTAAAGAAAACTGTGGGTCTTCCAGACCATGCTAGTNAACTTTCTGTCATTACCTGAGATAAGCAATTATAAGGAGAAATGAACAATTTTGCTTCACAGTTTTGGAGGTTTCTGGGTATGACTGATTGGCCCATTATTGCTTTGGGCCCTGTGGTGAGGAGCAGAGAGCATCATGGTGAGGAGCAGAGAGCATCATGGTGAGGAGCAGAGAGCATCATGGAAGGAGCAGAGAGCATCATGGGGAGGAGCAGAGAGCATCATGGGGAGGAGCAGAGAGCATCATGGTGGGGAGCAGAGAGCAGAAGACAGCTACACAGATTGTAGCCAGGAAGCAGAAGAGAGAAAGAGGGAGGAACTGGAGCTCCACAGTACCCCTGAAGGNACATCCTAGATGACCTAGAGTCTTGCCAAGCCCCCACCTCTTAAAGTTCCCAACAATGTCATACTGGAGACCAAATCTCTAACCAGGGGCCTTTGGTGACATTCTAGATCCAAATCATAACAAAGGCAAAGGTTATAAACCACAGAGCTCTAGTGTCTCCCTTGCTCCTGCATTATTTAGATGATAATGTAACTCAGTGCTATTGTTTTTGTTTTTGCCCTCCAGCACACACACACACACACACAC